>SZWC01009657.1:72032-83892 GCA_023375785.1 Penium margaritaceum
AAATATGTTTATGCAAAGAATAAGACTTTAAAAGAGGCTAAGGTGGGGGGGATGAGCTATAGATATAGATATAGATATAGATATAGATATAGATACAGATATAGATATGGATATAGATATAGATATACATATAGATATAGATATAGATATAGATATAGAGATAGAGATAGATATAGATATATATTTAAGTGGATATAGATGTAGATATAGATATACATAAAGAAATAGATATAGACATAGATATAGATATTGTTATAGATATAGATATATATATAAACATAGATACATATTTAGATTTAGATTTAGATAAAGACATAGACATATATATAGATGTAGATATAGATATAGATATAGATATAGATATACATATTTATATAGACATAGATATAGATATAGATAGATATAAACATATAGATATAGAGATAAATATAGGTATAGATGTATGAACAGATGATCTTAGGAAACATGATGAAATAAGCATTTCCTTAGAAACAACCAATATAAACTAATAGAATGATGGTATTTTGTTCCATCACACACAACCCAAAAGGTTTTTGCATGGATTTTCATGCAAAGACTCAGTTTAGGAGATTGGTTTCCCATAACTTCATCAATTTGCATTTATTCTCGCTCTAGTGAAAATCAATAAAGTTGCACGCAAAATAAAACCACTAGTTTTATGGTTGAGCATCTTACAAAGCTGGTGTGACATGAGTAGTGGGCATGATGTGCCTAATCAAAAAGTAGCTTCTTCAATGGCACAAATAATAGTAGTATTTTTACTACATTATATTCACTTCTTATTCACATTATTAGGCATTATTTTCTTGGAGAAACCATCTATAACTCTCTGGAAATGCCATGTTTATGCATCAACATGCAACACATGACTTAAGATTGTTGATGTTTGTGGGGTGCAGCAAGGGTAAGGTTCCTTGCTGCTAGGATTGTTGTGCTTGGAGACCAAGTACAGATAGAGTAGAAAGCTAGAATTGGGAGAGTATTGGAGGAAAACGACTATAGTTGATCACAACTATACTATAAGAAACAGTACAACAAACACACTTCAGCAAAAGACTAATGGTGGGCTCTCACCTAGACACAACTCTTGGCCCAGAGATGGGCAACCTCTAAGAAGACAACTGTAGCAAAGTAGCTAGAGTCTTGGGTGTAGTCTAGGCACCTCTTCTAGGTAGTCAGACCTTTAAGTAGTCAAGGGTTTCCTCCCACCCAGGCTAGCATACAGCTGCAAGGCATGCTAGGTTCTTTAGGAGTGTTTGTGCAAATTCTTGGCCTAAGGTGATGTCTGGAACTTGTGGAGGCTGCTGTCTTGATTCGAGTGGAATGCTTGGTGATGATTGAGTTGTTGATTGAAGACTGCTAGGCTGACCACGATTTATAGCAAGGTGCTGGTATGTTAAGAGCTGTCCAAGCTGATGAAATCTTACAAATACAGATGGAAAGATTCCTAACCCTGGAATCTTTGTTTAGGAAGTAGCTGCTCCATTAGCTACTGCTGCTGAGTCGTGCAAGGCCCGACTGATGCAGAGCGGTCCCTGCTCTAGTCTTTGCATGTGGCTGATGACTTGTGCATGCATGTGTTGATGCAGAGTATTCCCCACTATGGGCGTTGCATGCTACTGTTGAGTTAAGCTAATGAAGCAGCTGATGCAAGGTGTTCCACAATTCCCAATTAGGTGTACTCTCTCCGTGAATCAACCTAGCCTTGAACCCAGTAATATGTAGTCAAACTACCCTGTTGCAGACTGTTGTGGGCAAGCAGGCATGCACAATCCTTTTGTGCATGGAACACATAGTGTTTTATAGCGGTATGGTCCATTCTTGCCATGGACCTAAATGTCGGAATTAGATATGGCCTGCACAAGCAAAGAAAATCTCTACCGTTGAAATCGGGAATTTTTCAGAGAAAACTCCCTAACTTCTTGCGGGCTCCTTCGATTCCGAGACAAACTGCTTTTTGGTGCATTAATCGTCACCTCTATCACTCCCCCTCGATTGGTGTGTCGAAGAGTTTCACTAGTTGTTGGTGAAGAAATTGCTGACATCGGGTGTCTCCTAGAGGGTTTTGATGTGAGAAGAAATGTTTGCTGCTTCTCTTCTGTCAAAAAATTTTAGAAGAGGCTTTTCTTTACTCTCAAGCTCTTGCAAGCTCTTGACTGTAACAACCAAGGCTTCCTTTGGGTTTTTTTTGGCTTCAAGAGGTTGCTTCTGGGCTATTCCCATATTTTTGCCATCAATATATTGCTTTGTGGCATCTTAGGTTGTCTCCCTTATACTCTATTGATGTCTAATACAAGAAAACGCGTAGGGGAATTTTTGTCATATGCTACTACATGGAGGGGTGCTTTACATGATTTGCCCTTTGCTTCGAAGCTTCTCAACTGCTTTTTGGTAGGTGGATAAGTCACTGGGAGAGAGGAAGAAAAGATTTTCCCCTTCGCCTCACGACCAGAGATAGTTTTGGAGGTATAAACTGCGTTTTCATGATTGCTATCACCATTTTTGCCATCACGTGTGCAAAGTCGGTGCACCAAAGCTTTACTAAAAAGCTGCGTGATCTTGGCTGCTGTAGCGTGATTTGGGGTCGTGCTGGTTGATCGTCGCACACTTGGAGTCGTCACCACTGTTGATAAGTTGCCTACCGAGTGAGCTGCGACACCCTCCTCTCGCCGGGCAGCTTCGTCCTATTCATGGCTCACTTCCAACTTTTTGTACCGTAGTGGGGGGGGGTGTTTTGCGTGCTAGCTTAGGAGGTGCAATCTCACTCACCTCCCTATGAAGAACTTGCATGCGAGCGCGTTTTGTCGCTCACTGCCTGCCGCGACGGCAGGTAGCTTGGCTTCCAAGCCTGTTGTCGCGGTAGACCTGCCGCTTGCGGCCGCCCCTGTCCCTCTTGTAGCTCGCCCCCCCCCCTTTGCTTTTGATGCATGTGCTTTGCCGCAAAGCTTTGCTTCCTTTGCTCGTTGCAGTCGCTGCTCCACTCGCACCCCTTTTTTTGCAAAAACACTTCTCGCATCCCCTTTTTTGCTCCAATTCTTTGGTCCAAGCTGCCGGATTTGTTTTCTTTAATGATTGAACCAGGTCTTTGGAGGAACGGTTTTCCAGAAATGTTGGAGACTAAAGTAGTTCTCCTAACAATGTTGGGGACAAATGTGGGTGGTGGAAGCTGCTGATTGTCTTCGAATAAAAAGGAGTTTTTTAGCAGGCTATTGAGGGGATACAGGTTTGAATGTTTCAAATGTCATGCCCAAACTGAGCGTGAGTGAGTCTTTTGGCGATGAAAGGACCCAAACTGCTCCTTGGGAATTTTTTGCCGCAGGTGAATTTGCTTGATTGCATTTAGTCTCTACTGCATGTTCCACAAAACGATTCTCCGTGCACCATGAGACATGAATCGCATGCCATTCTTATGTATGCAGAGATCCGCGATGGCGTTGGCACGTGTGTTCGACTATTGCGTGTCTCCTAAGTAGCCCTTCTTTCGGGAATTCTTCGACTAGGCACTTCTGGTATGTCCATATTACTCCATACACATGTGAAATTTTTTCTTAGGGACAATTTTGGTAAAAACATCTACTGTTTCTGCTGTCTCGGGAATGTGCTTGAGGACAATCGTGTGGTCGATCACCTAAAAGCAAATCCAGTGGTCACTAATGTCAATTTGCTTTGTCTGCCCCTGGCATTTTGTCCACATTGTAAGTGGGGTTGCTGATTTAATGTTGACGTACACTTTGGTTAGGCCATGCTGCGGGAAGTCGATGCCGTCAAAGAGGTTCTTGAGGTAGATAACGTCATTAGCTCTTGCTTAGGCCACGACATACTCAGCTTCAGCTAGGTTGAGTGTGATGATGTTTTGCCTCCTGCTCGACCATGAGACTACAATTCTGGCTAGATGTCAAATAAGTCCTGTGGTGCTTCAACGGTCTTCCTTAGTACTGTTGAAATCTAAAATCATATAGCTGCTGAGCTTCATGTTGCTTGACGAGCCGAGACCAACCTTATGTCTGAGGTAGCACGAAAGAACCCAATGGCATGGTCTAGCTCCTTGCAATCTCTTTCACAACAAGTCTCATTCCTACGCGCCAAGTTGATCACCGTTAACAACAGGTCAGGTGGTGTCCAGCTTGTAAAGTGCATGAGAGAACCGACATTCCTACAATAGTCAAACTCATTTCTCCCCCTGGGTCCCTAATGAATGAGCTATTCTTGTGTTAGGGGAGTTGAAACGTGACGATCACGGATGTCAAACCGTTTGAAGACTTTGGCTACGTGAGAATGTTGTGACAACTTTAGCGTGCGTGATGCACAACCGCATTTGATGTTCATGCCAAGGTAATACTCAAAGCTCTGCATCAGCGTCACATTAACCTCTTTTGACATTACAGAAGAAGTTGCGTGGATGAAGTCTGGCGAAGGGCCAATGATCAGGATATCGTTGTAGTAGACAAGGACATAGCAGTCAGGACGTTTGTTCTCAGGTGGTCGATTGAGAAACAAACAGTCGTTGTAGGCCGATGGATGAAAATTCCAACGACTCAAGGAGGATTTTTAGCTTGCAGTACCAAAGGAGAGGGCCCCTTCTTGGTCCATAAAGGCTCTTGACAAGCTTGCATACTCTTTTGCTGCCATCATCATACCCTTTTGGCTGCTTCATGTAGACGGTGGTGTCCATTTTTCTATGCAAAAACGCATTCTTGATGTCCAACCAATGCACCTCGTAGTCTTTTACTATTGCAATGGCGAGCATGATACACGCTATGGTATAACGGCTGACAGGTGCGTATGTTTAAAAAAAATCCTTGCCTTCCACCAGCAAGAATCCCTTTGCAACCAGGCTTGCATTGAATTTTTTGACACTGCCATTCGCCTTCGTCTTCACCCTGAAGACCCACTTTACACTAACTGGCCTTTTGCCGGCTGGCAGCTCTGTTAGCTCCCAAGTTCCCTGCTCCATGAGGTTGTTGTATTGTGCATCTAATGTTGCTTTCCATTCCGTTGCAAAATCGCCCGAGTTTGCAATGGAAACTCCCCAATACTTCCTTGAGTTACTTTGGCTTTGGCAATAGTGTAGATGAGGCCTTGGAAAAGAAAGATGTGAGATGCATTGTTATGAAGTCGGCATGTACATCATCATTCTTAACCTACACCATGCATGCTGTAATTGCCATGTCACATTCTGCTTCATCCTCCTTGTTGTGTTCTTCCATGTGCAGATGCAAGAAGCGTGTGAAGTGCTGACGTTAGATTGTGCCGTAGTGCTTCTTCACCCGCATCGCCTCCGCACTATCTTGCGTTGTCCGGGGAAGGAGCTTGCCATGGTTTACCACGACCGCCTTTAGATCAGTGGCGATGCGCTTGTTGTGGTCAGTCGCGAGGGGCACACTCGTGCGCACTGCCTCTTCACTCGCATGATTGAGATCTGTCGTGATGAGTGGATCACAGTTTTCAACTTCGTCTTGGATCGACTCCACAAATGAGTCACAGAATGACTCAAGGAGGTTTGGTGTGGATGAGCGCTTGGCTTCCCACCCTTGACGCGTGAGATGCTTGAAGAAAATTACATCACAAATGGTGACGGTACATTGGGTGTCAATGTTGTAGAACTCCCAACCTCATATGTTGGGGCTTCGTATGAGAAACATGCCCCAAGCTGCTTTTTCTACAAGCTTTGTGCTCTTTGTTTGGGACGTGGGGAAGCACCATGCAGAAAAATGTCCAAAGCATGATGATGTCCGGCTTGCAGTCGTGCCATGCTTCAAATTGAGTTCGTTTGCTAAGGCTGTGTACGGTACATGATTCCTCACCCAAACTACTTGCCTCAAAGCATATGGCCACAAGGAGTTGTCCAGCTGTGCTCCTAGGAGCATGGATTTAAATGTCTCTTGAAAAGTGTGATTCACCCTTTCTGCAACACCATTTTGATCCGTGGCACATGGTGTAGAGAACTACTAAACGATGCTCATGTCCTCAAGCTGCGACATGAATAATGTATTGGCCTACTCGCCAACATTGTCAGAGCGTAGGACTTGTAGCCTCTTGTTGCTTTGCCTCTCTGCCATTGTTAGCCATTTGAAGTAGGTTGGCGCTTCATCTCTGTTTGGGGGAGGATAGCTCCAAAGAAAACGTGCTAGATCATTCACAAAGATGAGGAAGTAACGGTGTCCACCATGGACAGTTGCTAAGGGGAGCGGTTTGCAGATGTTGTCGTCAACAAGTCTCAACTTTTGGCTGATGTCGCACTTGCTTGCAAGAGGGAACATTTGTCGTAGTAACCGGGCACAACGCATTCTTCCCAAGGGTCAAATTTTCCTTGACCACTTTTCTTGATTTTGAGGCTGTTGACATGTCTCTTCTTCAACAAGGATCTCACCAACTAATTGTGATGTGGCCAAGCTTCTTGTGCCACATTAGAGAATCTGCACTTGTAGGTTAGTGTAGACTTTCTGATGCAAATGGGGAATCCGTCTCATCTTGAGCTGGTGCGTTAAATGCAACTCAATCATGCGATGAGGAAGGAGTTGACCTTCTGCACAGGTTTTTCCTTCATTGATTTTGTGCGTGACATGCTTGCCGTTATTGATGATGCGAGCTCCTCTCTTCATTAGTTGGCCTAGGGAGAGGAGTTTAACAGCAATATCAGATATGTAGAGAACGTTGCCAAACATGACCTATGCTCCATCATACCCTGTCACATTCATCATGCCCTTGCCAAGCGCGGGAACCTGCTTGTTGTTGGCGACTGTCACATAGCTCCAATCTGAAGGCTCGTATATGTGGAGGCAGGATTTGTGGTATGTGATGTGCAAGGTACACGAGCTGTCCATGTATCAAACATACGGCGGGCAAACCAGCATGTCCCTTTGACTTTCTGATAATAAGAACACAGATCTAGTGTAGTCAAACTACTCCCCTTTACCTTCCTCTTTGGCTTTCTAGTCACAGTCTTGACTGCCCTTTTTACTCTTTTCTTTTCCACTCTTCTACGTCTATCCCCCACGCTTCTTTCCCTTGAAGTTGCTCTGCATTCTCCCTTTCTCCTCATCGTGCAACATCTTAATGCGGTCTTTCTTCACGTGCCCTTTCTTCTTGAAATAATGGCACGTGATATCAGGATGTGATCCAATCAGCTGGCCGATAGCATTGTGTGCAATTGCCTTAGGGAGGGAGCCCATTGACTCATGGGAGTATGCAAACTTCATTACTGCATGGCTGTTGGACAAGAGTGATTCGCACCGTTTTCTCCTTCATTCTGGTAAGCTACATTGTTCAATATGCGAGCCCTTTTTCTACTGAGTCGGCGGTCAGTTTGCTCTGTCATTAGCATCTTGTAGACTTATGCCGTTGTCAATTCTGTTTTAGGCTTGAACTTGAGAACTTTCTTCATGCCATTCTAGTCTCTAATGAGGCTGTTGAGTAGGAAGGTCACAAAAATTGGCTTAGAGATGGGTGCATCTGTGATTGCAAGCTGGTCGTAGAGTTATTTTGCGTTGTAAATGTAGCTCTCAATGTCACTGAAGCTACTGAGGCTAAAGTGGGTGAGGGTTGTGAGGAGATGAGACTTAAAAGTGGAGTTGCCTGACATGTACGTCGTTAGCAGATAGGACCATGCATGTTTGGGATTCAACTATTGCCTCGTACATGCGAATATCTTGCTGAGTGTGAGGGCTCAGCTGGTTGTCAAGCAGCATGTATTCAACTTACGTGAAGTAGTTAAACTATGACACGATGTGTTGCGGAGATCGTGGTGAAGGAGGAACGTAATAGCCGGTGTAGAACTTCTAGATGCTTTGAATTTAAGCAACTTGTTTGAACTTCTGAGCCCAGTGCAAGACGTTCTTGCCATTGAACTAGTTGATCTTGATCTGTGCAGATGCAGAAAGGCTACTACTACTGGCAAAATGTCCTTTAACCCCTGGTACCCAACTCCCTTTGTTGGAGATGTTAGGTTAGTTGTGTGACACTACTACATGTTTGTTGCCATAGATTGCACCTGAAACACAGGTTGCACTGTAGCATGTGGTTGCCCTACGCATTTCTAAGGCGTTGGTGCTTGAGGAGATGGGTGAAATGGTGCCATCGTGGGCATGTCCAATGGAACCTGTGGCTGTTGGGCTGGAAACTGCTGTTGTATTCTTGCTTGTGCTGGTGGTACTTGTGGCACCTATGAATGAATAACAGGCTGCTGCATGGATATTGGAGGACTTGGCTCAGGTCGATGTGGTGATGATGCTTATGAAGCTTGGTGGGCATGATTAAATTGCTGCTTCTGCTATTGGTGTTCCTGTTGTTGTAGTTGTACTTATTGATATTGTAGCTTATTCTGCTGTTGAAGCCATGTCATTTGCTCCTGAAGCTCATTCATGTGAGCATCACGTGTGAGTTGCTCCTGCTAGCGGAGTAGCTCTTGTGCACCTAGTTTCTGCCTCAATGCCATGGTATCTTGCTCCAAAGCGTGACGCGTAGCTGCTTCTTGCTTTGCCATGCGTTTTGCTTCATCCGCCAAGGGTTGCACTTCTTCCACCTTATGTTCTGCCTGCTCTACGACATTACGAGTCTGATCTTGTCCCATGGGCAAACCATGTAGGACAAAATTTTCATCAAGGCGTGGAGAGTTTGAACTTGAGTTCTCTATCTCCATGCTGCTCTCGTAATCCAAGTTGCCTCTTACGTTTGCGGGCTGGATCCCACCTTAGGCGCTTGAAGACGTCATTTTCTTCCTAGCGTAGGCCGGTAGATTCCACAGCTCCTCCATGAAACACCTAACTAGGACTTAGACTATAGATGTTGTCTGCACTCACCTTCCTTCGATACAATGTTGATGTTTGTGGGGTGTATCAAGGGCTAGGTTCCTTGCAACTAGGACCATTTTGCTTGGAGAGCAACTAAAGATAGATTAGAAAGGTGGAACTAAGAGAATGCTGAGATTTAATGACTGTGGTTGATCACATCTATTGTACAAGAAACAATACAGCAAACACAGCTCAGCAAGAGACTAACTCTGGACTGTCACGCCTAGACACATTCTAGCCCAGAGGTGGGCAACGCCTTATAAGACAACTCTAGTAAAGTAGCTTGAGTCTTGGGTGTAGTCTGGCCACCTTCTTAAGGTAGTCAGGCCTTCAGGTAGTCAGGGGCGTCCTCCCACCGAGGCTGACAAACTACTGTCAGGCTTAACGCGGTCTTAAGAAGAGTGTTCATTGTGTCTTGCCCGCAAATGATGCCTGGAATCAGTGGAGGCTGTTGTGGTTGACTGCAAGTGGAAAGCTTGGTGATGACTTAGTTGTTGATTAAAGAGTGCCGGGCTAGCCACCATTTATAGCAGGCTTCTGGCAAGTTGACAGCTCTCCAGGCTAATGGAAGCTTCCGGCTACAAGTGGGAAGATTCTTAGCTTATGAATCTTCCTGTTGGTAGTAGCCTCTTTAGTTGATCCTCTTGTTGAGTTGTGCATGGCTGTGCAGATGCAGAGCGGTCCCCGCTTTAGGCTTTGAATGTGGCTGATGAGTCATGCATGCATGCTTTGATGTAGTGCTGTGTCGTGCATGCATGCGTTGATGTAGAGAGGTCCCCACTCTTTGCCTTGCATGCCGCTACTAAGTCGCGTTGATGTAGCAGCCGATGCATGGTGGTGTACACTACCCTGTTAGGCGTAACTCCACCCAGATTGGACCTAGCCCTCAACCCAATAATGCATAGCCGCACTGCACAGCTGAAGAGTGGTTTGGGTCTGCAGGCATGCACAACCTTGCTGTGCATGGAAGACACAGTATTTTATAGCTCTAGGGTCCATTCACCCCATGGACCTAAATGCCATAATTAAATTTGGCCTGTACAAACAAAGAAAACACGGCCATATAACTCAGAAATGTTTTGGAGAAGATTCCCTAACTTCTTGAAGGCTCGTCTGATTTCGAAGCCAACTGTGCCAACTTGACCAGAAAAATAGGCATAGTAATCTTCTAACAGAAATCTTATCAATGTTGACATAACAATTCAAAACATTTTGGACATTTCTGTTAACACCATTAGATTTTAGGCATGTATTTTATCTTGTTATAAATAATCTCTCAATAAATGCATCCAACAAGCCTATCAACTTGAAGTATTTGGCCGCATAATGATGGGCATAAAGTTACGCCGATACACCAAAATGAAAAATCTAAAAACAACACGAAAGCTTGAGCTCATAGATCACCACTAGTGAATGGCATAGTTATTCTCCTTATCTTATACATTACAATATGGATGCATACGTTGACTTGAATACTTCCCCTTATCCTACAAATCTATTCTCCCAATGGCATGATTACTAAAACTTGCCACCATCATTTTCATTGGATGAATCCAGATTTAACATAAATACTGTATTAAAAATTTTAAGGATTGATCATCTTAAAGCTCTTTCATTCCTCTTTCCCTAAACTTGATGGTGATCCTTTCCTTGGAGATAAGTGAGTGGCAAAATCAACTCTGTGTGACCTCATATGAAATCATGATAGTAGTTAAACAACTCAAATATGAATTTATTCTCATCGACGTTCTCAAGATTTCAGCCAATCTCATTTACATGTGGGATAACATTAATAAATGTTTAAAGTGCGTGTAGGTCACTTGAAGTCTTTCAAACATGCACTAAAGGTTGCATGCATGATCTTCAAATAAAGAATTGCTCTTCTTGAGGTTGGATTGGTTTTTGGATTCACAATTGTTCAAGTAGTCATCCTTTTGTTCAGCCTTTGGTTGAGCTTTGGTCTTACTTTCACATAGTATGGTGCAATAAATTTGGTAAAATATGAGAGAGTTTCTACTTTGATGGTTAGATGCTGGTGCTAAAAAAAAGATCACAGATAACTGATAGATTGTAACGTTTCCCGGAATGCATAAATGGAAACATTAGGGTGAGAGACGCGTAATTCAATATGAAATTTACTAGGTATTCATTCCTTTTGAATTTCTAGTCCTTGTCTTAGCCTACTTTTTTTCTTGGCTTGTTATGGGATGCTACTTGCACATAAAACTGCCCCCCCCCCCATTTGCACCTAATGGTAATGAAACCTCATTTTATCTCTGATTTTATCCTCGTTCATGATCCAATTTGATTCATGTTGATCATTTGATGGAGATCTGCTCCATTATCTTGCCTTGCTCTTTCATCGCGGATATGTGTCATGAGTGAAGGATGTGACCCTCGTAATGCTTGTACTTGCCACATTTGCTGCAACTATTGACTACGATTCTAATGAAGAGAACTTGTCTATGAATTTTTCCTTCGAAAACAAAATGCTACAATTGGTTTTTAACAAGAGGGGAAAGCCACCCTTTCATGGGGTATTCCTTGTGCCATGCGTAACTATGAGAAAAACCCACCATAGGCACGGAGATCATTCCATTTCTCCCTTGCTAACTTTCTTCTCGCATCCATGCATGCGCGGTTGAGCGCAGTCGAGCTCTAATGTGAGCTCACATTCGTAGAATACAAGAATTTTCCTTCATATACACATAGATAAAAAACCTTGGATACTCATGGACCATGAGTATGTCTGAAAGGAAAAGACAATAGTAGATTGAGAGATGGTAATTGTACATCTGAGAATGTCATGGTTTTTTAAGGAGAATACACTTATTAGTTTATGTTTTCTTCTAGAAAAGGTCATTCTTGTAACATTTACATGTGTTGTAGAATTTACTTGCTAACTATTTTTCAACCCTTTGTACGCACATAAAATATTCACATTGTATTTTCATTAGAAGAGCTACCAAAAATACATATAATTGTAAGTAAATCTAGGATATCCTTGTATTTTAACAACTTGGAGGGATTTATAAACCCATAAACATAAT
>SZWC01009658.1:31293-50199 GCA_023375785.1 Penium margaritaceum
GTATGCATTGTAGGTTGTCGTTTGTATTGTAGGTTGTCGTATGCATTGTAGGTTGTCGTTTGCGTTGTAGGTTGTCGTTTGCAGTGTAGGTTGTCGTATGCATTGTAGGTTGCCGTTTGCATTGTAGGTTGTCGTTTGCATTGTAGGTTGTCGTTTGCATTGTAGGTTGTCGTTTGCATTGTAGGTTGTCGTTTGCATTGTAGGTTGTCGTTTGCAGTGTAGGTTGTCGTATGCACTGTAGGTTGTCGTTTGCATTGTAGGTTGTCTTATGCATTGTAGGTTGTCGGCCCCGGCAAATGCTCTGCAGGTGCACTGAAATGTATCTATTTGTGATAAACGGTGGCATTACTAAACCCGGTAATGATGCTGGGGAATGTGCAATAGGGGGATGATAGAGGACAACGGAAAGGTGAAGAGAAACGTGAGCTGTATTCTAATTTGAATGAACAGTGCCATTGACAGAGATGTGACAAATTCCATTGAAAATTGCAGACGAGTCATCCTCATGTGATGTGCTGATTTGCAGGTCCGGTTGTTGGACTTTGACGGAGTGTGGGTCGGCAAAGACCTACCGTGGAAGTCGTTGGAGGCGTATTGGGACGGCGAGATCTGAGCCACTGAGAAGTTGCAGGCATGTGGAGAACGCTTGTGAAGTGACACGTGCGGGCGTGGCATGGCATGGCATGTGCCGCAAAATACTCGCCGTGGTTGTTGTGGATGACTACTTTGCGAGAAACAAATGTGCCTTTCACCACTGAATTTTCCCTCCCAAGTGGTGAATGGCTTGTAATGAAAGGCAAAGGAAGTTGCGGGGAGATCATTCCCCTTTGTTGTCTGGACCCATGGCCGGCTGATTTGTTCTTGTGAGGTCCATTGAAGTGCCGAACGGTTCATGCCCATGAAGGGAAGAATTTCTAACACCGCCCAATGTGGTAGATTAAGCATTGACGATTGTCAGCAGCACAGTTGAATGCAGAAAAGAAACGTCTTCTTTTTTATGAAAAGGAAAGAAGTGAAGGAAGTCACTTTGAAGTGCCCAATGTGACACTTGAGAACAAGAGCATCGGCTTTAAGAGTAGAGAGAGAATTAGTAAGGAATGGATTGGGCTTGAGGCTGGTCTGCCAGGCGTGGGCACCCCGTTGTATGCAACAGACTAGACAGTGGGAACACATTTGAACTGAGAAAATGCATAGAAGC
The DNA here is from genome assembly GCA_023375785.1 of Penium margaritaceum. Classification (NCBI taxonomy): domain Eukaryota; kingdom Viridiplantae; phylum Streptophyta; class Zygnematophyceae; order Desmidiales; family Peniaceae; genus Penium; species Penium margaritaceum. Next base: position 32,492 of record SZWC01009658.1, read on the forward strand.
TTCCTAGCAATACAGCCGTTGACCAGGTGTCAGTGCCTGATCAGACGGTGACGACAGTCACAGGTCGTACACACAGCGGCAAGGGTTTGGCTAGGAGACACAAGGCACAGTGTCAGAATGCTTCAATATAGCATATGCAGAGAGAAATGACAAATGACAGGTCCAAGACATAAATACCTGCCGCGGCGCACGGCGGGTGTCGCACGCGGCAATCCTAGAGCTGTCCTAAAACCGGCCCAAAACCACTGTTTTGGCCGTAACTCTGCGAACACATGTCAGAATGCTACGCCGTCTGAACCTAGACGTGCAAAATCAAAAGACGGACGCTACGACTGGTCACATGCATGCATCCATCCACAAACAGTGAGCATACAATGCAAAAACATGCAAATAGGCCTCATGGCCAGTCCGCCAAAAGACGCCTGCAAGACGTAGAAGCCACAGCAAAGAGTCCCGGTGGCATCTGGGGCTCTGGAACAGTGGTCGGTCAGCTCCAAGCTGGTATTCCGCCGCCTGTCGCCGCGCCGGTGTCACCAGGGTCGCCTGCCTCAGGGATCTGCACGAGTATGGACACGGCCGAGTGGTCACAATAAACTGTACAGGAACGGCACAAAGCACAACATGAACATGGTCTACTGGGGTAGATAAACATCTGCCGCCTTCAGCACTGCCAACTTCTCAGGTAATCTAGCTGCAGCAGGTATCCTGCTTGAAAGTAGGCGCGAGGTTGTGCTCACCACGCCAGTGTGGTGGATTTTGAACGTCCGTCCGGGTCAAATCAAACTGCTGGGACAGCCAGCCCCTTACCTCATGCTTACAGGAGATACTTCGAGATACATGATGCTCGGACCGCGATTGGCTAGGAGGGTGGGGCTCTTCTATTGTTTTCCCCAGCGGATGTTCGCGTCAGCATTCTAACAGGGCTGTGGGTACCCACGTCAGCACCCATGCAAGTCAGTGTTTCTGTTGCAAGCCCATGTTTTTCTCAATGTTCATCATGTCAAGAAACGCAGTCGGAATTGTAACCCCTCAACTTTGGCATGCTATATTTCTTGCCCCCTCCTTTTTTCAAGTCTCTTGAGGTACAGGACTGGCTTCATGGGATGGGCTCTTTTACTTTTCTTCCCACTTCCTTTTCCTCACAGCGCGTTGGTTGTATGTCAGTTCCGCACGGTCACCTCTGGCCTCTTTGCACACTCACCTCATCAATGCAGGTGACTGGCCATAGAGGGACGTCACAGCAGGCTGCGACATCGTGATAACATGGCTGCACGTCGGGCCATGCTCTTGGACCAAGTGGCTGAGGGGCCTCCCCAGTCGTTCATGTTCTTATGCCTCAAACAGGGTGCATGCTTCTTATACTCTGCACTCTTCTCACAGAACAGAGACGTGTTCTCACCTAAACCTTGTTGCTACCAGTTTCTTAGCCGGTGATGCATTTGGCAAGTGTCCCCACAACCCGTGGAGTAGTAGTTCATATCCACCACCCACGAGGGTAGCGAGCGAGAGCGAGATCACCGCACGCTCGCTCACTCTCTCGCTCCCACTCCTATCATCACTGTGACTTTTGACTTTCTCACTTGTTCCGTTCCATCTAACTTCCACGACAACCAACCATGGTTTCTCCCTACTACGTGCACCATGCATCCCTTGCACCTCTCTAGCTGTTGTTAGCTTACTTGTCACAACACCATACTGGTATCAGAGCAGCCACGTGGAAGACGGATGACGCGTTGGTGCACCATCCGCAGATCTTGGGACAACGCCGCAGCCGGCCTTCTCGCCGACGCACACCTACCCTGCAGTTACCTAGTACCCCAGCTCCTGCGGCTTCTAGGTCCTCGACTCACGAGCCACCCACTACATGACGTCCGCCCGTTCCGCCTTCCTCTCGTTGGGTCTCGCCGGATCAGTTTGCTTTGTGCGCACTGGATCTGGCCAGTTACTACCTCTCCAAGGTGTTGGAGTGGTCCGTTTTGTTGGTCCTAGTGGTGTGATATTCTTGCCTGACGTCCTCTACATGCCTTCCTTGGAGCTCAGTCTGCTGTCAGTCACCTCCCTCGACGATCAGGGCATGGATTTCTCTGCCAGTCAGGGTATTGGCACTGTCATTCTTCGTCCTCGGGTCATGTTGTCTTGCGGAGGGTCAAGTGTGACAAGCTTTAATGTGTTCCTCTTCTTGCCCCCTCTGCCTCCTTTGTTGGTTCTTCTCTCACTCATGTCGTGCCCTCCCTATCCCCTAATAATGTATAGCTTTTGTATTGCCTTCTTGGCCATGTGCACATTGATGTCATCACCAGCATGCTTTGACTTCGACCCGTTGTTGGCCTATCACTGTCCACTTTTCCTTCGCCCTATCCCTATGACTGTCTTGACTGTGCCCAGGAGAAAATACATTGCTCTCCCTTTGTCTCCTCTGACTCCCTGTCCTCCCACCCCCTTGACCTCGTTCACGCTCATGTCATGTGTCCCCTTCCTCATGAATTTTTTGAGGTTATCGGGCGGTATGTCCTTTGTCTCACTGATGAATTCTACCGTTTGCAATGGATTTTCGCTCTTCGTTAGAAGAGCGACGTGTGTGCCATCATTGAGTCCTTGCTAGTGCAAGCCAAACGGTTGTATTTGCGCTTGCTACGCGTCTTTCGCAGTGACAGGGGCGGTGAGTTCCTCGGCCCCACCACCAGGTTCCTTGAATCCAAAGGGGTGTAATTGGAGACGTCCGCTCCTTACACACCCCAACAGAATGGTGTCTCTGAGCGCTAGAATCGAACACTTACCGATGGCGTTCGCACCATTATGTCTGAATCTGATCTCTCCCCTCTGTTCGCCTTTGAGGCCATGAGTTCAATGACCTGGGTCTAGAACTGTGTTCTACACGATCGTCTCCCTCGCACCATCACTCCTTTCGAGCGTTGGTACGGCACTCACGCTGACCTTCTCCTTGCCCAGGTCTCGGAAAGAATTGCATGTGTCTGGCTTCCCAAGGACCTTTGCTATGGAAATTTCTCCTCATGTGGGAACTTTTGTCCCAAATTGGGTTTTTCTGTCCAGTCAAAAGTCTGGCGCTTCTGAGACCCGGAGCAGCAACACGTCATTCAGTTATGTGATACACTGTTCTTTGAGTTTGTGTTTCTTCGTTACCTTAGTCGTCCTACATCCGCCACCTCCCCACTATTACTATCTCGGTTGTGAGGGGAGGTCGGCCCTGTGGTCCTTACAGTCCCTACAGTCCCTGCTATTGTCCCTCCTTAGAATGCTTCATCCTCGGAGCATCTCCATTGTCCTCTGGGTCCCTCCCGTCCACGTCATCTAGCTCGCCAGACACATTGGCATGCCCTGTATTTTCCTCACCTATCTCATCAGAGTTCGTGTCTGCTACACCGTCCTCTGCGACCCCATCCAGTCCGCTCACCGCTGTCATGTCCAACCAGTTTGTTCCTGATCTACCTTTGTCCGGCGATCCTCCCAGTCTTACACCCATCTCACCTTTTGTTCATGGAGGGCACCCCTACATGCTTCCTACCCGCTCCTCCAGTGTCTCAGCGTCCTCCGATTGTCCTTTTCGATCACAAAGTGCACAGTTTCCTGCGTTGCCAACCAGCATGGACACCTTGGGCTTGGCCACAGGGGTTGTCTACCCCAACTCTGCCCTTTAAGGCTACACACGGTTCATTTCTGCAGAGATTCAGAGGGATCCGGATCCGTGCGACGGGTCCTCCACCTGGATCCGGAACCGGGGTAACGGATCCTTGGATTCGCGAATCCTTGTATTCACGAATCTTGGATCCGGATCTGGGGAGTCATGTACCATGCATGGTACAATTTCACTAACCATGAGTTTCACAGTTTTTTCCAATCTGTCTACTTAGAGCATGAATGGTGACGCTTCACTTTTTCACACTTGTGGTACATTCAGACTCACGTATTCATGGAAGACATTCAAGCACAGATCCATGGATGAATGGTGTCAATGATGCACAATCACTAAGTGCTTGACAGTGAACAGTCTTCAACATGTCCAAGTGTCCCTAATGTTGTGTCTAAGTCTTGGCATGTTCAGGTCCCCCTCCCCCCACTTTCACCTGCACCCTCATCTTCCCCCCCATCTGCACCCACTACTTCACCATCATCTTCACCCTCTTCTTCCATCTCTTCCTTAAGAGCTAGATCACCACGACTGCGTGCATTCACCCATGCCTCCTCCACTACCAACTCTAGTGCTACCTCTCCGCTAGGTGCTACGGGGAAGTTCACCAGGGTTGGATCGTTGATCCATGACTTCAGCACCATGAGGTTCTCTATTGTGAGATCTACCAAAGACTGCTTGAAGTCAGTGATGATGTGGCGACCCAGAGAAAAAAGCCTTTCGGAGGGCGTGCTAGTGGTTGGAAGTGCTAGGAGGTCCAGTGCTGCGAGGTGGAATGTCGGGTACTTCTTCCCGTACTTGCGCAAGTACATGATGATCTTGCAGTTTCGGGGCTTCTTCTCGTCCTTTGCCCAGTTGTCCACCTCCACCTCCAAACGGGAGGGTGCAGCCTGTGAGGTGGTTACTTTACTCTGCAAACATGTCGGCGCCTGCATCTTCCAGTGTGGCCTCCATGATGTCTGGCTCAGACTGGTTCCTTGAGCTGCAACGTGGCTGCGGGGTGCTGGCCATGCCAGGTGTTGTCACTGCCATAGTATAAACAGAACTTACGTTAGTCTTCGGCACAAACAAAAGTGTTGTCTGTAACAAGACTAGACAGAATTGCTGTTTACCCGATGCTTGAGTTGCTAGATTCGTGGATGCAGTAGCTTCAGAGTCTGTGTGGCTCTGAAGCTGGAGCTTTTGTAGACCATTAGGATTGCTGGCTGCAGCCACGGCTGCGGCAACCTCTTCTGCAGCCTTGCACAGCTCCGCCCGCAAGTAGTACGGCCTTAACAGCTCCACCACCTTCATGTGTAACTCTGCTGGGTTGGCGATGCCAACTTTGGGATGCACGTTTGCGTAGAAACATAGGCAAAACTGAGGGTCGAGGGCGATTGCCAAGAAGTGGCAATTGGTGCACAACTTTGCGTACTTGTCCAGCTTGGCGATGCTGGACGTCATGCCCTCCTTCATCTAGACCAACAGCTGTTCCTTGCAGACCAGACGGCCAGCTTGTTCTCGGCGCTTGCTCTTGCGCTCTGCTGCCACGACTTTCACGACCCAGCTCTGCATCCTGTTGAGGAGGGAAGAGTAGAAGGGAATGACAAGGGAGAGGTGGGATAGAACGACCCAGAAATTTCATCCGTGAATCCCTTGTAGGGCTTCACGATGACAGTCATGAGCACAATCAGCTCCCAGTCCTCAAAGGTTGGCTTGAGGTGCGCGCCATCCCTGCAATAAAGATCCAACCACTCTTCAAGCACAGACCGCACAGCAACCACGCGCTCACACATTTCCAAAGCGTTATTCCACTTTGTCTCAGCGTCCAGGTGGAGGGACTTGTGCGTCAGTCCCGCTGCTTCAACGGTTTGTTGCAACGAATCTTCATGAGTTGGCGTCCGTGTCACAAACACCTGCGATGGCCCTGACCTGCTAAATGACGGCCATCAGGTGCGGGTGTTTCAAGAGATCACCCACGGCGAGGTTCATCACGTGGCCGAGGCACCTGATGTGCCCGGCTTTGTCGAAGGAGTCGTTGTTGGGGACCATGAAGTTGTCAACGAGGGATTCATTGGTACTCTCGTTGTCCATGGTAAGACATAACATCCTGTCCCACAGCTCCCACTACTAAAGTGCTGTCTTGAGGAGCTGGAAGAGGTTCTCGGCTGTAGCCCCACCCTTGATGGCCAGGAAGGCGTGAGCGATGGCGCGCACGTTGTAGTCGGTGTCAATCCAATGCGCCGTCACTCCTAGATACTTCACTTTGTTGCAGGCTTTCCACCCGTCGTTGGTGAAGGAGATGGCCGACTTGATCTCTCCCAACAGCCTCTTGATGCGCTGACGAAATGCCTTGGCACCGATGCGGACATTGCGGGCGACTGCCATGCGGCCAAGAATGGCTGCTGCAAGATTCGCGTGCGCAAACGCCTTGGCAAGCCAGAAGCTCTCCATGGACAAAAACGAAAGGTTTGTGTCCATGGCATGCTTCCACAGTATGTAATGAAAAAACTTCTTGTTGAAGATGTAGCCGACCCTTGCCACACTGCGTGCGATTATGCTGTCTTCAGGAGCTGTTGTTTCACCGCCATCGGCATCCGCGACCGTACTCCTTGCCTCTTGGAGCTTGTTGCCAGCGACAAGGGCTTTCAGATGCCGCCACATGTCTCGGTGGATGAGGCGCATGTGCTTCCAGAGTGCGCCAGTGGTGCCATTCTTGGCCGATAGGCTGACTAGTTTTGCTGGGTTCCTTGTGCAGTGTAAGCACATGCCATGCGCCCTTGGACCGACACCCAGTTTTTTTAAGGACCCCCAGATAAGGGAGTTCTCTTCCCGTCGTTTGCGCTTGTCACCAATGGCACCCTCCTCTTCCTCTTGCTCCTCATCGTCTTCCTCGTCGAGCCCTTCGTCTTTGTCAGTGGGACGGATGGTGTCGTCTTCGGCCATGACGGCTAGTAACACAAGACGGAGCTTTTGGATATCAAACAAGAAGACGCACACTCAGTTGTCGTGCTTGTAAACGTGTTACACTGTTGCCGTCCGCCGACGATGCGACGATGTCCATTGACGGCTGCCTATGCCTAATGCATAGACGGCTATCAATGGTGTATTGATATTGTGGGGCTACAGGTGGTTGGTCAGTCGACAGATTAAAAGATATGTGACCAATGAATATAGCATCGCCAGCTCCAGGCTGGCGATTTGACAGGTTTCATGCAGTTGACACACATGTTGCATGTGCCAACCACGCGGACGTGTCGCAAAAACATTTGCCGAAGGTATGCCGCGCATGTTCAGCTATTCGATTTTGAATGTGCAAATAAGTGTGCTATGCAGATGAGTTGAGCCGGACGTCTACTCAGTTTATTTTTCCCCAGTCCCCCTCCCCCCCATGCACAAGGATCTGGGTCAAGATCCGCAAATACAAGCCGGATCCACAATCCTAGATCCGGAACCGTAAATCTGGATCTGGATCCGGATTCATGGGTAGGGTACCCCAGAGCTCAGGATCCGTGTGCAGCGTTAGTGCCATTAGATATACATTGCTCATGACAGGGCACGAGCGAGCCCTAGAGGCCGCCATCCTGAGCAACGTTGCAGAGTGTCACGCCACAGTTACCTTTGCGTACTTGTTGCCTGATCTAACCACAATTCGACGGGCACGTGTAGCTCCCGACTCACAACAATGGGAGGCTGCCATGCGAGACGAGCTGAGAGCTCTAGACAACCATGTCGTATACAAGCCGATCGATCTACCATCAGGACACAAGGTCATTGATGAACGATAGATCTTTCATCAGAAATGCAAGCCAAACGGTGAGCTAGACAAGTACAAGGCACGTCTCACGACTAAGGGTTTTTCCCAAGTCCCCGGTGTTGACTTTGACGAAACATTTACTCCCGTCGGATGCTACACCACAGCTTCAGCCCTGTTGAGTCTCGTAGCACACCATGATTGGGAGCTCAAGCAGATGGACTTGGACAACGCTTTCTTACACGAATGATTGGATGAGGAGATCTATATGGTGAAGCACCGAGGATTCTATGATGGCACTGACAGAGTTTAAAGATTGCAAAAGGCTCTCTATAGCCTCAAGTAGCCACCGCGGTGTTGGAACAAGGTGATCACCTCCACTCTAGAGAAAGGGGGGGAACCGACGTAGCATGGTGGATTTTGCCCTCTTTGTCATCCCACGGTCTGCTGAATTTGCCACCATCGTGGTGTATGTCAATGACTTACTGATTACGTCACCGAGTTGAGAGGCAGTAGCGTCTGTCAAGTACCTTTTGCATTCGACATACAACGTGAAAGACTTGGGAACGGCTCGTGCCTTTCTAGGCATGGAGTTTGAGCGTAACTGCGCTTGTCGTGTTCTCCACGTTCAACTCATCGCATACGTTTGAAGCTTGGAGGAGCCCTTTGCCTCCCTGCCACAATTTGTGTCCACTGCTTCAACACCGATGATGCCAGTGTAGCAAAGGTTTCTGAAGACTATGCACGTGTTGAAGTTGGGAGAGCTAGTGGATGTGACCAACTACTTGTGAGTAGCCCGACGAGGATGCCAACGCATGCAACAAAAAAAAACGAATACATGACGATGGTGCTCTCCCATTGCACGAGGTAAGACTCACACACGCAAATGTCTCAACCCAAAGGGGAAGGTATATGAAAGAAAAAACAAGGATAAGACCTGAGACATGTTCCTAAGAACTGGTCTCCCGTGGCATCGGGAAAAACCCCTTGATACCCAAGGCTCGACCAAGAAAGGAGAAAACGTGAAAAGAAAACAAGACATACACTGAAAGAAAGAACGCGAAAACAAAATAGTTGATTGTGGAAGCGGGCCATGGAGACGGTGCACTTGGGTTCACCCAAAATGATAGCCTCCAAGGGTTGCGCAGCTCTCCCCTTTTCTTCCCTTTTTATCTTCTTTCCAAGGGCAAGCTCGAGTCTGGTGGGCAAGCTCGTCAATCAACGAGCTTGACAAACGATGGCTCAAGGAGAGTGGGGAGCTGCAGAGCAGGTTCCAACCAGCCGCTGATGCCTTATCTGCTTGTTGTTGCCTTACCTGTCGTTGTTGCTTTTGCAACAGTGCCACTTTTTCTTGCGCAACAAGCTTGCTATAGCTTGCAAAAAGATCCACTGCTACTTCTACTGCTACAATTGTTACTACTATTGTTGCTGGTCTTGTTGCAGCCAAGATTCGTATGCTCCACCCGGCCCAGCCCAGCCCCAAGTTAGGTCTTGTTGCTGCTACACTATACACGGTGGGATTTAGGGGCGGAATCTTTCTATAGCTCAGATCCCATGAGAGAGCCCTCTTAGCAACATTATGTGTGAGAGAACACTGTGAAAAACACAACGTGACAAACGACGCTTTGATTGGTGGAGAGACGACACGTCTACATGGAAGAGTAAAAGTTAGTTAACACAAAAACAACATAAGTGCGAAGATATGGTCTCACCTACATGTGGATGTGGAGACGCTTGAGGGATCTAAACCCTGAAGCCTAAACCCTAAGGCTCGGACCACGTGGAAGCAAGAGAGCAAGGAGGATGTTAAGAGGTGTTGACATCCATGGCATGAGATCACGCATAGTCGCGGATCAGACTGAAAAACGCAACTAGAAGAGTAAAAAACGCGAGTAACAAGTTCACATAGTCATCCACGGCAGGGGAGCGAGCGAGCGTGCATTGAGCTCGCTTTCGCTCGCTCCCTTCGAACCTGTGGTTCGAACCACAACCTGCTGCTGGGACTTTCTCACCCCGTGTGCTTCTCCTACTCCTCAACAACCAAATAGAACTAGCCGACTACCCGTCAACAAACATGCTGAACCTACAAGTAAGCGATAGCGTGTATGTTGAGTAGTGAGCACATGCAGGCACGGTGACGTCGGCTAGTCTTCTAGCTGAGGTAGGTGGACTGGCGAGAGCATACGCCAGTAATGAGGACCTCCCTTTGATCTGTCACCTGCACACATGTGGTAGGCATGCAGCAAGGCCGGAAGTCAAAATGTAGTACTGACACAGAAACCAACACACCCTTATGACCCACAGCCAAACTGCACAGAGATTGCCACAGCCACAACAACGACGTAACGAGTAGTGACACACAACGCTATACAGACACACGACACACCGACTCAACCCGGAGCATCACGAACACACACCAACCCAACAGCATGAACTACTGACTTGAAGACGTTACTGCTCAGCGTCTTCATGAGGAAGTCAGCTCGCTACTGTCTGGTGTCAACCCACACGATTTGGACATCTCCTGCAGCTACACGCTCATGCACAAAATGGTGTTCAACATTTATATGCTTCGTGCGAGTGTGATGCATGCCATCGTGCTCAGCAATTGCTTTCGTGCTTTGGTTGTCACAACGCAGAGTGATGTAGCGAATGGGGACGGGAACTGTTGCAGCAAGCGACAAAGCCATACACTTTCACAAGTGCCTGCGCCAAGAGCAACATATTCAGCCTCACTCGAGTTTCGCGCAACATAGCCTTGTTTGTCACTTTTCCACGAGATCGTTTTTCCCCAACAAGGAAGATGTTCCCCGTGCGACTGCGAGCATCCACATCATGCGTCCAGTCACTATCATTGTACTCATCCACTGACGTTTATGCTCTGTAACACAGCCCAACTCAAGGTATCGAGAGAGCATACCTGACAACTTGCAAGGCGGCCTCCATGTGGCGTGACCTGGGACACTATGAGAACTGAGCAAGAAAGTTCACAGCAAAGGCAACGTCTGCTCGAGTGGTGGTAGCTAGGTACATTAGAGACCCAATCACTCGTAGGTAATCGATCACATTGACTGGCTCCCCCAGCTTCGACACATCCAAGGTCTTCAAGAAGCGTTGTCCGGCGGGCATCATTGGTGTGGACGCAGTGGGCACAAACGCAAGGAAGGGGGCGAAACGTTCCCCGAGGCTCCTCACGTAAGCAGCCTGGTGAACGTGTAGAACGCGACGAGCACGATCACGCTCAATCTCCATGCCTAGAAAGACACGGGCCAGACCCAAGTCCTTCATCTTGTATGCGGACTGTAGTAAGGACTTCACAGACGCTACTACCTCTTGACTAGGAGACGTGATCAACAAGTCATCTACATAGACAAGAATAGCGGCAAACGACGCTGAGACTGGGGTGACAAACAGCGCAGGGCCGACTGTGCTCCGTCGGTACCCCCCTTTCTCCAGGGTTGAGGTGATCTCCTGATTCCAACATCTCGGTAACTGCATAAGGCCGTAGAGAGCCTTGCGTAGTCTCCAGGCACTGTCAGTGTTGTCAGTGAACCCTAGAGGCTAGACCATGTACATCTCTTTGTCCAATCGCCCATGCAAGAAGGCGTTATCGACTTCAATTTACTCAAGTTCCCAGTCATTGTGTGCGACAAGAGTGAGGAGAGCTCGAGTAGTGGTGTAGAGTCCGAGCGGAGCGAATGTTTCCTCGAAATCAACCCGAGGGACTTGGGAGAAGCCTTTGGCAGTAAGGTGCACTTTGTATTTGTCTAGCTTGCCGTTGGGTTTGTATTTTTGCCTGAACACCCAGCGGGCGTCAATGGCCTTGCGGTACATCGACCAAGTCGTAAACAACATGGTCATCTAGAGCTCTCAGCTCATCGCGCATGGAAGCCTCCCACTCCTGTGAGTCGGGTGCTGCTCTTGCCTATCTGACTGTGGTGGTATCAGGCGACGGGGGTGACGCTGTAGTGGTGGCCAGACACTCAGCGGAATTGCCAAGCACTGCGACATCAAGAGTGCGCTAGTGCTCCATCACGAGCAGCGTGTACCCAATGGCAGAGCTGGGGTGGACAACCCCTGTGGCCAGGCCTAAGGCATCCATGCCGGTAGGCAGAACTAGCGACTGCTCAGAGGGAGACTGCAACGCTCAAGAGTGGGACGCTGAGACACTCGAAGAGCGAGAGGGAAGGGCCCGGAGGCGACCACCACGGACAAAGGGTGAGACAGGTGTAGGACTGGGTCACGCGGAGAGCGTTTTCCCTCGCAAAGGTTATCAGGGAGCCAGACAGACGGAATGCAACCCCAGACGCGAGCGAGGCAAAGGTCGGCACGAGTGCCATACCAGCACTCGAACGGGGTGACAGTGTGGGGGAGGGGACTGTGAGGGACGCAGTTCCAGACCCACGTCATGTAACACATTGCCTCGAAGGCAAAGAGAGGAGGAGACCGGACTCAAACAAGAGAGTGTTGACTCCATCGGTGAGAGTCCGATTGCATCGTTCAGAGACCGTGTCTTGCTGGGGTGCGTAGGGAATAGAGGTCTCCAAGCACACCCTTTTGGACTCAAGGAGTCAGGCGATGGGACCAAGGAACTCACCGCCACGGTCACTGCGAAAGACACATAGGGACCATCGACACAACCTTTCAGCATGCAGAAGCCCTGTCTCAAGAACCTGACACACATCGCTCTTTTTACGAAGGGCAAAGATCCAAAGAAAATGAAAGAAGTCATCGGTGAAACACACGACATAGCGCCCAGCACCCCCAAGTAACTCTGGGGGAAGAAGACCCGTTACATCCACTTGGACAAGATCAAGGAAATGCGATGACTGGGACTCAAAAGAGGCAAAGGGAGAGCAATGCATCTTACCCTGGGCACAGTCAAGACAGTTGGAGGGACACTACGACAGAAAAGTGGACGGGGACACGCCAAGAGCATGCTGGAGATAGCATCAGTATGGACATGGCCAAGACGACAGTTTAAGAGCTGAACGTAATTGAGAGAGAGAGAGGGAGAAAAATGGGCAAGGGAGGAGCCAACGGAGGAGGCACAGGGCATAAGCAAGGGAACACAATAAAGCTTGTCACACTTGACACCTTGCACGACAACACGACCAGAGAGACGGAGACGAATTGTGCCAACACCTTGACCTGCTACGAAGTCCATGCCTTCGCATCATCTAGAGAAGTCACCGACAGTAGGCTGAGCTCCAACAAGGGCACGTACAGAACGTCAGGCAAGAGCAGCACGCCATTGGGACCAACAAAACGGACATCACCCATGCCCTGAATAGGGAGTAATTGGCCGGACCCGATGCGCACAAAGTGAACGGGACCAATAGGTGCCAACGAGACGAAGGAGGCACGATCTGTCGTCATGTGGTGGGTGGCTCCAGAGTCAAGACGCCACCAGAGACACGAGCATGGGGAAGGACACTACACGTGGCGTCAGTACCAACAGGAGGGGAGGATGTGGCACAGGCGGCGAGACGACGAGGGAGAACAAAGGATTGCCAATGCTCAACCCACGGAACAGACGCAGACGGCAACCCAAGAACGTGACAAGGGGTTTCTCCACGAAGAACAGTGTCAGACTGACATGAAGGACCTCTGGCCGGTGTAGTCACACTCTTACCTACTGCTCGCGACGGTGGAGACGATGGAGAAGGGACTGTTCCATCTGTTGCTCACCGTCAACGGACGGCGCAGGTGACGGAGTAGAGGACCCCGAGGGAGGAGTGAGCCATGGAGGAGCAAAGTAGGCAGGAGAGGGCGGCCCGGCGTAGACAGGCGCGTCATACGGCGGCGGCCAGCCCCAGGGAAACGAGACCAGAGGAGGCACTGAGAGAACACCGGCAGTGGTGTAGGCCTGGGTAGAGGGGGAACTGGCGAGGCGAGTCCATGCACTAGAGCCAGATTGGGCGCTGGTCGAAGAAGAGGTGGTGGAGCCGCCGGAATGTGCCCAGTGGGCACGCATGGCATGGGCAAGACGCGGGTCATTGGGTGGTGCAGGGCACTTACGAGCAGAATGCTAGGAAGAGCCGCAGTTCTAGCACACCACCTCGCCGAGGACGCGAGAGGAGGTGGAGTCAGCGGGTTTCCCCTTACCACCTTTGCCCTTACCCCAGCCACGCCCACGACCTTGAGAGGCGAGGGCCGTTGCGCTAGAGGTCGAAGAGGGCATGGAGGTGGAGACGGAGGCGGCGCTGGAGGACGAGGATGTGGAGGCAGTGGTGATAGCTAGACGCGCTTGTTCTGAAGGCTAGTCCACCAGGTTGCAAGGCGCTCAGCAGTAAAGTCTCAAAGAGCGCCAACTCCCGGACGGGACAGTGGAGGCACGGGCTGAGAGGCGAGCCTCTGCAACTCAACGGGCTTGACATGGAGAAGAAGGTCTGACAGCTCGGGAATCAAGCCGTTGACCATCGTAAGCACAGCTGACAACTGGCTGGGTGTAGTAGTATCAAGCTCGCGAAGCAGTTTGAGCCCACGCGCCCAGTACGCATCAGCCGATCCGTCCGCACGCATAAGGAGCGTGTTGAACTGCACAGTGAGCACACTTTGCGTAGCCTGACCAATGACGATGGGACGACGACGCAGCATGGTGTAACACCAACGGGGTCTGCCAGACGCTGGGCAGCAAGGTCAGCGTTGTATGTGCCAACGTCATCGACAAGCAGTTCTGGCACAACAGTGATGAGAGTGTGAGCAGTGCGAGCGGACTCGTCAGCGACAGGCGTGAAAAGTGGAATAGCAGGAAGATAGTACTGCCACAGACGTTCTCCTTGAGTCCAAGTGCTAGTGAGTCTCCCGGGAGGAGAAGGCTAGGCCGGCAGCAAGGACAGGAGGTTGGGAGAAAAAGTCGTGCTGGCGCGGTGCAGAGGCGGGAGCAGCAGCAAGTGTGCTGCCAACAGGGCCAGCGGCAGCAACGTCAGCAGTGGTGCTAGCAGTGGAAGGGGTAGAGGATGCACTAGTGAGGACGCTAGAAGGTGGGACAGATGTAGCAGGGAGACACCTAAGGACGATGGCAGCAAACTCATTAGCAAAAGTGGCACGGTTGTCATTGGCAACTTTGCGGCGATCTTCTGCCTCGAGCTGAGCCTCGTGAGCGAGATTTAGCTGGCGTTGTAGCTTAGCGACGACTGACTCGTTGTCACCAGGCATGGTGATAACTATGGGGCTCTGCCAAAGAATTTCGGCAGAGTTTCCCCCGCCCTAGTGGACGTGGGAAAAGTGAGAGTGTCTTCGGCACGTAGGAGAAGTGCTGCAGGACAGCCCACCCCCAGTCAGACACAACAAGCCACCACACGGAGGGCAGAGACACAAGACGAGCACCAAAGAGACAATCAACCAGGCAGCTCACGAGGTTGCGCGCGGAGGCACTCTGCGTAGAAAACAGAGGAGATGGGGTACCGCAACAGTGGAGGTTGCGGGCAAGATAGGGACTGTCGTAGCGATTGAGACGACAAGGGCTAAGACACATGTGATAGACGTAGAATCCAGAGTGGTGAGAACAGCTGTGCAGGACATGAGGGCTGTGAGGATGCTGGAGACGGCCGATGGAGAAGATATTACAGATGTTGCAACAGCAGTTGTAGAGGTGCAGATAGATGATCCGGCTGTGGCTGTGGCAGATGCTGCTAATGTTGTAGCTGATGCAATGGAAGCTGCGGCTGCCGCAAGTTGCGTGCCTATGTCAGCAGCTGATGCAGCAATGGGACCTCAGTGTATGCTTCGGTTGCCCTGCCGGCGGATGTAACAGGTGGAGCACGGGCGGCCCTTGCTGCTACTGCAAACGTAGCTGAGGCTGCGGCTGCAGCGTCTATCACTGCGGCTGCCGTGCATGTGAGCGCGTCTGAGAGGCCAATGGCATCCTCCATAAATGCCGCACACAATTGGGAGAGAGTGACGGCTTCGGCAGCGGTATCACGCGGTGGAGAGCCAGGGGGAGAGACGCTTACCGAAGTATGACGCGTTCATCCCTGCAGTTGGGCCGGCGGTGACCCGGATGCGGTGTGGTTGCCCTCGCCACGGCGCGAGCGAGAGCGTGAGCGCGAGTGGCGGCGGGATGATCGTCTCTCGAAGTAACGCCCAAGTGACAGCGGGCTCAGGGCTTCAAAGGACACCAGCGTGCCGGACGGCGCCACCAAGTGGCGCTGGTCACGAGGTGACGAAGACCGGCGGCTGGATAGGAGCCCGCGCAATGGGCTTGGGTGCTGCTGGGAGGTGTCGACGTCACCCGCACTTCTGTTGCAACTGCCGTAGGGGTCGGTGATCGCTGCGTCAGTTGCGGAGAGGCTAGCGTAACGAAGCTGACGCTACTGCGTGGTGCGACGGCCAAGACGTGGGCTGGCTGTGCAACTACTGCCGTGGCGTCCGCCGATGGAACTGCAAGAGAGTCTGCAGCTGTCACGGAGGGCAAGGGGGCAGCGTTGGCGGGCATCCTAAGACTTTGGCGTTTCAATGAGAGCCGCACGTCGCCTGTCCGCGAACGGTGAGGCGTTCGAGGGTTGCGCACGTGCTTGTGAAGAGAAAGCACGGCTGCCGGCAGCAAGAAGGACACGCACAATGCCTGCTATTGTTGTGTCGTACGTGCAGATGTGCGGCGGTGGTGGCAAGCGCAATGGCGACGACGGCGGATGTAAGAGAACGCGCGGGACAGGTAGGATCGTGGCTCTCTAGAGTTTCCCGTGACCGCTCTGATACCAGTAGGAAGGCTCAGACCACGTGGAAGCAAGAGAGCAAGGAGGATGTTAAGAGGTGTTGACATCCATTGCGTGAGTTCACGCAGAGTCGCGGATCAGAGTGAAAAACACGACTAGAAGAGTAAAAAACGCGATTAACAAGCTCGCGTAGTCATCCACGGCCGGGGAGCGAGCGAGCGTGCAGCAAGCTCGCTTTCGCTTGCTCCCTTCGGACCTGTGGTTCGAACCACAACCTGCTGCTGGGACTTTCTCACCCCGTGTGCTTCTCCTACTCCTCAACAACCAAATAGCACTAGCCGACTCCCCGTCAATAAACATGTTGAACCTGCAAGTGAGCAATAGCGTGTTTGTTGAGTAGTGAGTACATGCATGCATGGTGACGCGTGCTAGTCTATTGGCTGAGGCAGGTGGACTGGCGAGAGCATACGTCAGTATTGAGGACCTCCCTCTGATCAGACACCTGCAGAGGTGTGGTAGGCGTGCAGCAAGGCTTGAGGTCACAATGTAGTACCGACACAGAAACCAAGACAACCAACCAGTGGAAAATAGAGCAACCCAGCTACAGGCTCCAAAAAAGCGTCTGGCTGAAACGCAACAGTCGTGCAGGCTTCTTGGCTGTCCGAACGATGAATCGAAAGAAGCACCAACTGCAATAGAAACTCTACACAATGGGATCATGAGCGAGCAAGGACAACAGCACTGATAAAATGATTCTCAGGATCTGGTCACCGAGAAAAGTCTAGAGAGCTCGTGAGGACGCGCTTGCTGAGGCTGATGCCACCGAAGTAGTCGTCGCGCATCCTGGCATCCTAGGGAGTGAGTAGCGACAAGTTCAAAGGTCATCGTGTTTGGCACACTATCAATAGAAAGTTGTGTATGCCCAAGCTGGTGGTGTCACACTAAAGCACCACGTTTGGAATGCAATAGCATCATTTTCTAATAGTTTATCTTCATAAGATCCCATCTCTACTCAAAACTCTGCATGCGTCCATTTTCAGTCGTCATGTCGATAGTAGCCAATCACCGAAACGGACAATGTGCTTCAAACCACCTTGCTTCGAGGCCTGATACGAGATTGAATCAACTCTCAAGACATCCTCACATGATGTGTCTCCTTATCTCACAGAGACACAGCAATCTCAAGTTGTTTTGAGGAAAAACTGTGAGACATCTTCCGTCACCTTTGACATGTGAAAGGGGCAGTTGAAACCTTTCTTCCCATAGAGTACGAGGACTCCATAAATGCTCTAGTCAAATGGAAATGCTCCACTTCATTTTCCACAGACATGCTCAGATGCCTTGGGCAAAAAATGGTTCCCCCGAAAGGTTCATATTGAATGCGGCACCCCTCACCTTCTCTCCCAAATTCCTTGAAGAACTAATAGTCCTTGAAGAGGACTCGAATCTTCTCCAATGTGATGAAGAGGATGAGGGCGAATGGGCCCTGTCGAGCGATGGTGGGACCTAGGCCCTGCAGGATTGACATTGCATGCGGACATGAGTTGATGGTCACAGAAATGCCAAGTCAAGGGCCAAGCAGGCCAGTGTTCATGGTCACTGCACAATGCAAGACAATCAGACCCCCCACCCCTCCTCGCAACACCACACTGGTACCATCCCCCCCCCC
>SZWC01009658.1:51518-61575 GCA_023375785.1 Penium margaritaceum
GGGGGGGTGGGGCAAAAGGGCAAGGCAAGGCGTGGTGAGGTAAGCTGAGGTGAGCTGAGGTGAGCTGAGGTGAAGTGTAGAGTGGAGGTAGGGTGGCAGGGTGGACCAGTGCAAAAGGGTTGGGTTGATCTAGTATAAAACGGTTAGCATGATGTAGTGCAAAAGGGTTAGGATGATGTAGTATGAAAGGGCTAGGGCAGAGCGGGGTGCGAAAAATGACAGCTGGATGTTTCGATGCAGAAAAAGGGGCTGTGCCTCCACTGCATAGCTCTGCATTCCTCAAATGCAGGTTATCGTCATGTGCTTCATCTGACACCATCATGGACCGCTTTCCACAACCATGCCAGAAATCTTTGCCAAAAAGCTGTGCGCTATGCAAGGCAACGCGACGCATGATGTGCCCCAAGCATAATTGAGTGTGCACAAAAGTTGTCTCACTCCAATTTCCACAAAAAAAAACAGTTTCCGAGCACGTGGGAGCAGGCATAGCTTCAAATTGTGCCCGTGCGCGCAAGTCATGCAATTCTTCGTACACAATGACACGGCGAGACACATCCGCCGAGGCCTTTGGCGTCGTTTCATGCATCTAGCCAAAGTCATTGCAATCGCATGGAGGGCCCCCAAAGCCCCCAAAGCCCCAGAATCCGGTCTCTACACACAAGCGCAGCCGTTTCATGACCGTGCTTCAGCTTGAGACACGGCACGCTTTGCAAAGCGTCTTAACCAATATAACCCTGCCATGCCCCAAAGCCCCAGAGTCGGCTTTCTACACACAAGCACAGCCGTTCCGTGACAGTGCTTCAGCTTGAGACGCGGAAAGACAACCTTGCTGCCCTGCAAGAATGTGTGTTTTCGAGGCTTTGCAAAGCGTTTTGTACTTGCATTCTTCTGAGACACGACAGTGCTCATGCAGGCAGTGGGCCAGGAAGCACGACTCCTGGTCCAATGCTTGGGAGGTGGCCTGGGCGTTAGCCTGGGGGGTGGCATGGGAGGTGGGTAGGGAGGAGGGGGAGATGGGGAAAGACAGCCTCTGATTGCTTTCCCCGCCTGAGGGAGGACACCAGCTCGTGCGCATTGATTTGTATCCAGCGGTCTCAGGGCCTTGGGGGCTTGTCCCAGAACAGACCAGGTAATTTGGGTTACCATGTCGCAGAAGTGCAAGGCCCTGCCTGCCACACTACTCAAACCTGCATCGCTTCCTGCAACAGTATTTCTTGCTCTGTTTCCTTCCTTCGCCTTCGGACCATGCCTTGATGCGAATGAAAAACCCATTACGGATGACAGTCCCATTGCGTTCACCTGCCATAGCACTCTGGCTAGATTTGGACAGACTCATTCACTTTCGCTCACCTGCCGTAGCACTGTGGCTTAAATTGGACAAACTAATTCCCTTTCACTCAGCTGCTGTAGGACTGTGGCTAGATTTGGACAGACTCATTCACTTTGGCTTACCTGCCGTAGCACTGTGGCTTGATTTGGACAAACTCATTCACTTTCGCTCACCTGCCGTAGCACTGTGGCTTAATTTAAACAAACTCATTCACTTTCGCTCACCTGCAGTAGCACTGTGGATAGATTTAGACAAACTCATTCACTTTCGCTCACCTGCCGTAGCACTGTGGCAGACACGCCGGAGAACAGTCCTTTGGCTCCCTGCGTCTTCACGATGTCCTTCACCACCTCCATCGACGTCATCCTCCTGGGCACAGCCGCTGCCGCCGCTGCCTTGGCTGCAGACGCCGCAGAGGCCGATGTCGCTGCTTCTCCCGACAGCTGCAGTTTTTGCAGTGGCATTGGCAGCAGCACACGGAACGGAGGCGTGCACAAACAGAGTCATGCACGCAACCGCTGCAAGAAGCAGTAGCAAATCATGCAGGCTGTGAAGCAGATACAGTGACTCCTGACCCTACAATGGCGGAAGCAAGTGGCCAGCTCCTAGACGCGGATGGTGCCCAGAAAATTGCAATGTCTATTCTTCACTACGGTGTTCCCTGCAAAACGGAGGGGTGACGACGCGCAAATGTGGCTTGGGGACCGCTTACTTGAATGAATGCATCAGGTCAGAAAGCAACGCAGCAAGACGATCTGAGGCAAGGAAAGCGCAGTGTGGTGCACGGGCGATGGAGACACTGCCACCGTGGACCATTCGAGAATGACTTCGGTCTCAGTTTGACGCGGACTGCTTGTACGTGGTAAGTGGCTAGGCTCGGTTTATTGCTTCTTCTTTCATGTGTGGTCTTTTCTGAACTTTTTCTTTCGGCAGTTCCGCATTTTCGCGGATCTGGAATCGCCACCTTACAGATCTCCCCGCCTCACCATCCTTCTATGCACGCACCTGCATTCGGACTTTGATGAGGTCCATTGGGTGGGTGGCCACGCCGGCGGTGATTGAGGCCACGCCGCCCTCCAGAAAGCCCTTCCACTGCGGCGAGATGTGGAAGTGGTGGTTCGGGTGGGGGTGGTGCGGCAGGTGCAGCTCGTGCCGAACCTCCGTCATCGTGATGAATAGGTTTCTTTACAAATGTGAGTACTCAGACGTGGATTTGGATCAGAATAAATACACGCTGTCAACAAGGCTTGCACGTGTAGATACGGGCTTTTCGAGCAAAATGTCAGTCGAATCGTTTCAGTGAAGGAGAAGAAGTGACGGAGGGTGCGACTGGCTGCGAAAACTAGATCAAGTGGCCAGAGTGGATGGCTGTTTCCGCGGACTGCTGGCTGAGTGTTGTATGCATCCAGCGGAGCAAGTGGCGAGTGGTGGACCAACAGTTGCCGCCAATGGCAACTCACTTCAGCCAAGCAGTTGTTCACAACGTCAGAAGGTGGATCGCAACAGCTGTTTGCTGCTACTACTGCTACTGCTGTTGATACTGCTGCTGCTGCTGCTGCTGCTGCTGCGAGTGTCTGTCAGGAGGGTGTAGAGGGGCTGGCAGAGGCTGCGTAACAGGGGCGTAATGCGTGAAGTTTGGAACGTCGGGATGGCTGTACAGCTTCTGAGCGTATGAGCGAGGAAGAGTGGTGCGGGGTCGGTTGGTGGGCGAGTGGGTGGGGGCGCGCATCCGGTCCATGGGGGCCTGCTGGCGGCGCGATGGACAAAAATGTCCTCGATGGTAGCAGAACCCGCCAAAAATCGTTGACACGTCAGTTGAAAGTGGCTACTTCGAAGTGAACGGAACTCGAAGTGCCATAAGCGTTTGTCGCAAACGCTCTAAAAAATTGCGTGGAGCTTCGAGACAAAAGAAGACGGCCAACGTTTGATAAACTATTCGTGGCTGAACTACGACAGGCTACCGGCAGATGTAATTGCTGGTTTTCTCGAATATATAGGCGAAGAACCTCCATAACTTGTATCGATGATTTTGCACCTGCTAGCTGGCAAGTGGCTCGCTCGCCATTGATGGCTCGCGTCGCCGATCGCATTCCCAACCAGTGGGAAAAGAGAGAACGCTTCCGTCGGTGATGCGTGTCATCGACGACGTCAAGAAATAGCCCTGAAAGATCGCACGGTCTGAGGCCGCTGGTCCCTCGTGCGCTGGAGCGCGAGAACGCTTTCCAGATGGTGAGCTGCCACCGTGAATCGCGGTGCTGAACAAGAATCTACGTTTTTGCACTGCTCTCAAAGAATGGCGCGGCGTGGAAATGTGGCGCAAGACATGAGCATTCCTGGAGTAATGTACTTAGGCCGCCATGTCTGGCCGAGTAAAACACAATCTAGCAAGGTTTTCAAAGTAGAAGACAAAACTGTCCAGTCCTTGTACGAGTATAATCCTACCCCTCAAAGAGGCACACAGAAATTTCCAATCTCTGTACGAGCACACAATTTTTTCACTCCGTGAAGTAGCACAGAAAAAATGTGCACCATGTGCAGGTGATGCCACGTGACATTACACCTGTAGAAATCCGTGGAGTACGTCGTGTCGCAAGGGGGGAACTCTCGGTGCTTCAGTCGCGAATGGTCACGAATGAGGTCGGCTTTGCCGACGATGCCCGTTTGTCACGCGGGTCTCACCGCGTCGCGTTGTCATAGAGCGTAACTACCCCTTTCGAAGCTACAATGTATATTCGCGCACGAAGTTATGATTATGTCACAATCGTATCCGTTGTGACACCCACTCCATTTTGTGCTCTCTTTCCTTTTAGTCGAGAGTCTGTTTTGTACAACTTTCTTCCCGTCGGTGGAACAATGTATAGGTTTTATAAAACTCTCTCACGTGCTTCTAAACATCGGTGTCTATGGTGCATCTCTTTATAAAAAAAGGTGCATCGCGACATCTCATTCGCGAATTTGGGTCCTCCTCGCGGAAGTCGGAATGCGACCTCAAGACCCCTTTTGTCTTTTGTAACTGCCACATGGACCCAAACTTGACCGTACCAGCTGGCATGGTCTAAGTTTGGCGAGCAGTTTTGACATAAATTTGCGAAAACGCAAAAACGTTTTGGCTCTACACTCCTCCCCCTTTAGGACCAAATCGTCCCAATTTGTGATCTTTCCTTAGAGAAAAAGACCTGCACATCACCAAAAAAAAAAAAAACAAGTGCGAATGCTGCACGCGAGGCGTGCGCAGGGTTACGAAGTACATTCATCTAAGGATTTTCTTTGAAGTAAATAGTGTATGGGATTGCGGAAGTCTTTGTTTAAGAACAATAATGTGCATTCCCCCAATTTATTAGTGGATACATGAGGAAATTCCTTGCTAACGTGTTGAGCCAAACTGCATTGACAGACATGTCCGCAAAGTTTTTAACGTGCTACATGAAAATGATTTCATGATATACACAATAACATAGCACTTTCAAAGTTCTAGAGTATGTGTTCATAATTGAAGCTAAAATTTTCCAAGTGTAAAAGAGGTTGTGACCCAGATTGGAGAAGAAAATATGTCACGTAAGTGGATAAGTGGATCATAAGCCATAAGTGGATCACAAGCTACTTGCTTCTAAGGTTTGTGATACCTCCGGTGGACATTCATTCTAATTTGTGTGGGGTTTGAGACTACACGATCATTGAAAGGAACATAGTCGGCCTGAAATAGTCGGGCGCAGCTAGGAAAAGAACTTGGGCGTTAAGTATGTGTTGGGTGCTTCACTAGATTTCATTGTTAATCTTGTCGTTTTGACACTCAAATTCTGCAAGCTCTTCCCTTTTATTTCCTAGGATTGTCTGATTTCAGAGTACTCACACGAGAGGGGCTTCGGCCAATCGGTGGCCAAAAATGAAAGTCGCTCAACGCATCCTACCCTAGTCGTGGATGCGACGGGGTCACTGTATGCATGATTTTAGGGGGTCCTAGCACATCGAGGGGGTCAGCGTCAGAAGTCGTTGATTGCAAGAAACGGATGTCGTTGATGCGTTAGGGCCCACACACCCATGACACGATTGTGTCGAAGAAAATTAGTCGGGTTCGCTGCCTTCAACTAGTGTCTTTCGACGTTGAGAGTCGATTGGCCGGATGTGCCAGTGCACATTATTTCATACTTCGTCTTTGGCACATGTCGCGATTCAGCATTGAAAACGGGGTGGTCAGATGGTTATTCTTCCGCATGGTGGGGGGCTTGTTGCTTTTCTTCCAGATGGTGGGAAATGGTGTATTTTCTTCTTCATGGTGGGGATATCACAAGCAAACACATGAAGTTTGTAGGGTATCTTGGCTATTTCACCCCTTTTGCTATGGTATGCTACATTGATATCAATTTTATCCACCCCTAATACTTCATACATGAGACCTTAAGACATAGAAGAACATCTCTTGCAACGTTGTACCTGTAGTCTTTGAAGCAGTGAAGAGTCGAGCCAATGACACATGTAGGGATGACAAGACTATGCTTTTCTCTAGCAACTTGCAGATAAGGTCCCAATGGGTGGCAAGCAAGTGTGATTGCCCATCCTCTCCTCAGCTAGGTCCAGTTTTTGTCTCCCTCTTCAAGACCGTTGCTCCTCTTCTTCTTGTTATGACCACTTGTGCTTGTGAAAGAGATCATCATCAACATTGTCATCCATCTTACTGTGATCTTCTTTGCCTTATTTTTCCTCATTCTCTATGCTACGTAGCAACTTTGTTCCTCCATCCTCTGCTGCTCCCTTGCTCTGATCCTCCTCATACATTGCGAGGTCATCAACCGCCAAGTGGTGAAATATTGCATTCTTATTTATGGCCTGTGAGGCTATCATTTTCTTACATTGCTTCCTCAGTTCTTTTGGTTTAGAAGGTGAGTCACAATGTTCTTGTGTCATGGCCTGCAATGGATGGAAAAGAGACTTATTAGGAGGGTTACATTTGGTATGTGATTTTGGCATTCATCACTAGTAAGTAATCTTCGTGCAGGGGACAAAAGACTTTCACTTGTTGTGTCATCTCTGAATGTTGGAGAACTTGCTCATGTTGTATCGTTGTGCAAGCCATCAATTCACAAAAAATGAACATCTACAATGTTATGAGACTATGATAGGTAAAGCGACTAAATCTTAGGCATGCATGCTCACGTACAAAAGAGTACATACAACCATAAATGCATGACATAATCAACAGAATTTTGCATGAACATTTATGCCATACCAATGCCGTATTATCCCCTAATTTTACACCCCTTTTTATGAAGGTGTTCCTTTTTATTACACTATTTTGAACAACTCGGGTCACACTACGTGCCATTTTGGAATGGTGGTGAAACAGACGATATCATGCTAATTGGAGTGGAGCACGTAAAAACATTTGCCGTGGCTGCCTTTTCCACCTTAAAACTTTGTGCTTTGGTGTGCGAACACGTTCACCACGGCCGACAACGACCTTAAGAACGATGTTGGCCATTGACCGACCATACCGTTGTACTTCTTGAACCTATATACTGGGCCTTTTCCCCTCCTTTGAACCCAAATTGCAGCTAGTTTTCAACCATTGTGGAACAAGAAAAAGAGTGTTTTTCTGTAAATTTTTTTTTTTTTTAAGTGCTAAAAAATTAGGCACCAATACTTTTTTGGGTACACTTGCCGCATACCCATTGTCCTCGCAACTAAAGGACGTCATACCTAGTCTTCGCACAAAAAGAATGGGAGGGCCACTTTGGCACGAAAAAACGTATAACGTCCACGAAATGTACATAATGCTTTTGAGGGCCACGGTTTAAAACAAATACTTCGGATGTCCACCGCGCCAAAAAATCATATGGGGGCGCTTCAAGAAAAGTGGGTGCAGCGTGAATTTGTTTCCAACAGTGGGTGCTGCATGCATGATTTGAGGCGCTTCGAGAAAAGTGGGTACAACACGCAACTTTTGTGTAAAGTGAGTACCGTGTAAAAAAAGTGCATGAAATGGCTAGGAGAAAATTTGGAAGCCCAAACCGTGGGTATAGCGGAATTAGGCCGTACTTTTTTTACATAAACTTTCACGTATGTGGTTATTAGAGTTAATTTCAAAGCGATTCTTTGAAAGAAAATTACTGTTGGATTGATTGGTCATGAGTAAATGTAAGAGGGGAAGTGGAAAGAATGTCATCTTTAGTACATGTGCAAAGTTCTGTGTTTCTTTTGTTGTTCCCTGATTTTACACTTGATGGCGGTGCTTCGAACAGGGCTGACGTTCGTTGGCTTGGCGAAGAACATCACGAACATGGCTTGCCAGTTTCTAGAGCGATTGCGATATCGATCTACTCTCATCTCTCATGAAAAATGATAAAGGTGAGTCTGAAATAAATGATGTCATATGCTCCAGATTGGATGTTATTGACATCATGAAAATGAATGCACAGCCTAACAAATCTAAACAACATCATGAGTAGTTTTTGGACCACGCAATCAATGATGAGTACGGCAAAAGCAAGCTTATCCTCACACATGTGCACAAGTATTAATACACGTTAATGTGAGCTAATATTCATGTGTTCTTTGATGTAAATGTTGTGAATAAAAAGAATGTTTCTCAGTAAATTAAGATAGTCCACTGTTTGTGCTATGAGACCTAAGAAAACATACAATTTGTAATGAAGATATCATACTACAAACTTTGCGAAAGTTATAATGGTCTGATGTTGATTGAGAAAGTGGACGGATTGAGAATATCATAAAATTTGGACCGTTCTTTCATTTGTTACACAATGGTTGGTCTTTTTTATGCGACTGATAATTGAAAATACTTATGTGGATCATAGGTTTGAAGGTTACTGAAAACAGAATACGCCAAACTTATGATTGCTTTATGATATCATGTTGAGCAGTGTGACCAAGAGAGCCATGTTCAAATGGTGAAGGATCTGAAAACCATTGGAGCTATTGTGGGCGAAACAACTTGCCATAGTTGGAAGCCCAACTTCTCCAACCTATCATGTTCAAGCACTAATCACTCGTGACCATGGGCTATGTCACTGCCATGAGGCGTGAGTCATGACCTCATGGCTCGTCGTCCATAGAGGCATCTGTGCAGACGCGGTCCCTGAATCTAGAGTTCGAAGAAAAAACCACATGTTCTAGGTTCGCTAGTCCAAAACGTGAATTGTCTGTGTTTCTATGTCTTGAGTGAACTTTTCAGACTGTCGGCAAAGGATTGAAAAAAAAAGGCAAGAGTCGGGTGTTGCACGTAAAGCATGCACAGGGTTACATAGTAACTGAGTAAAAGAATCTACGTTTACATCTTGTGAGTTTCCGTGATCAATTGTCTTCATTTTGGTTCACATAAGCAAGTAATATCACAAGTTTGGCCAATCATGGAGGTTTATGGTGGCATCCCCTAGCAATGCTGGCTAATCATATAGATTTCCATGCAGTAATTGTGAGCTTTACATTGAAAAGTTGCACGGAGTGTAGTTAAAATGTTGATTTTTTCCCATGTTTAATATTGTACAGAGTTAACATTGCATGGTATAAGCAAAAGCACATATTGATCTCCGCAGTACTTGTAGCTGGGATCAGTTGTTTGGCTAGTCTTGCAAAAATAGTGATCGTAGGGATTGGCGTCAGTAGGCGGATGCCGGTTGTAGTTTGCGAGGTTCTCCCGTTGGGGTAAAATAGAAATGAAGCTGAAAGTTTTGGGCAAATCAAAAACTAAATCGAATCTAGGGGTTTACTTTTAAATGAAAGACAAATTCGTGGCTGGATTGAGAATAATCTCAAAACTAGGGGCGGTTTTATGATGGTCAGCCGAAAATACATGCTACTTGGGAGTTTCCCCCAAAGCTTTTACACTGTTTACGCACTGTCTCGCACATGGGTGGACATCACGCTGCGCATCACGCCGATAGATATCACGCGGATGAACATCGCTGACGTAGGACGCGGGGACATTCTACCCGACTGGTAGTCAGCGACGATGCCGACGCCATCCGCGTTGGCACGCTATGCGACCGGCGCGGTGCGATAATGCGGTTTGGTACACATAGCGGGGGGAGGGGACGCAGGGGTACGTCGGGAGGTGAATAGCTAGTTTTTTCCATACGCCACCCGACTGTCGCATCACAATCAGTTTTTAGCAGGGACATCAGTAAGAAGCACTTCAGAAGGCGGGGACTGTGCGTGCTGCACGTGTAGTGTGCGTGCGTGCGTCCGTGAGCGTGTGCGTGTGCGTGCCTGTGTGCGTAAGTGCGTGCGTGCGTGCGTGTGTGCATGCGTGCATGCATGCGTGCGTGCGTGCGTGCGTGCGTATGCGCGTGCGTGCGTTCGTGCGTGCGTGCGTGCATACGTGCGTACGTGCGTGCGTACGTGCGTATATGCGTGCGTGCGTGCGTGCATGCATGCATGCGTGCATGCGTGCGTGCGTGTGTGCTTGCGTGCGTGCGTGCACGTGTGGGCGTGCATGCGTTTTTGCGCGCGTGCGTGCAAGAGTGCTTGCGTGTGAGGTAGAGGCGGAGGTGGAGGCTGAGGTGGAGGCGGAGGCGGATGGGTAGGTGGACGGAGAGGTCGAGGTGGAGAAGGAGGCGGAAGGATAAGTCCAGGTCCAGGTTCAGGTCGAAGTCAGGGTCCATGTCGAGGTGGAAATGGAGGTGGAGGTGGAGGTGGAGGCGGAGGTGGAGGTGGAGGTGGAGGCGGAGGTGGAGGTGGAGGTGGAGGCGGAGGTGGAGGTGGAGGTGGAGG
>SZWC01009658.1:63048-87262 GCA_023375785.1 Penium margaritaceum
CATGTGTGTGTGTGTGTGTGTGTGTGTGTGTGTGTGTGTGTGTGTGTGTGTGTGTGTGTGTCGCTCATTGAGTGCTTGCCAGAGCGACTTGCAAACCGAGGATCACGATCGGAGATGATTTCGAGAGGGATGCCGTGGTACTTCACAACGCCATCATAGAAGAGACGTGCTGTTTCCTCAGCGGTCACCCGTGATGTTGTGGGCATGAAATGTGCCATGCAAGTTGCACGATCGATCACCACGAATATTGCATCATGGTCCCTCTTTGTTCGTGGGAGGACGGTGATGAAATCCATGGCCACACATTCCCATGGAGCGTTGGGAAACTCCAATGGTTGGAGAATCCCTCCTGGAGCTTTGTTGCTTGCTTTGTTCCGGAGGCACAAGTCACAAACCGCACAATATCTGCGCACCGCATTGCTCCAACCCGGCCACCAGTAATGCTCTGACAATGAATATCCTGTTTTCTTTGGACCCACATGTCCGGCTATTGGGGGGTTATGAAACTCGAACAGTATCTGCTCCCGAAGCTTGTTGGCATCTGGGACCACCACCTGTTCGCCATGCTAATAAAGGCCTTCAGCCTCGACCAAATTATGTCGCTCAATGTTTCGAGGGTCTTGGAACCATGGGTCGATTGTGTAACCCATGCGAATTCGATTCTTAAAGGGGCTCACCTGAATAAGTGGTCTGGGTGTTGGGCGGAGTGGGTTCGTGTTTTGAGTCAATGCGGTTGCTATCGTGGCAAAGGTACGGTTTGAGGTTTTCTGGCAATCCACCATGATTGCCACACACACGGGATTACGACTCTACGGATCTGCCACATTGATGCGGCCGGGCCGGTACTGCCATGTGAAAGTGAACCTGCTCAAGTACTCACTCCAGCGTGCCTGACGTCTCGACAAGTTGGGTTGTGTTTGGAAACATGTAAGGGGGTTATGGTCAGTGACCACCGTGAACTCCCCTTCTGCTCCCTCCAGGTAACATCGCCACACCTTGAAGGCATGCACAACTGCAAGGAGTTCTTGGTCTCCTGTCGTGTAGCGAGTTTCTGCATCAGAAAGCTTTCGGCTCTCAAATGCGACCGGATGACCATCTTACATGAGGACAGCTTCGACACCAACAAGTGATGCGTCACATCTGAGTTTCCATGGCTTCTTGGGGTCAGGAAGGACAAGCACGGGTGCTGAGGCTAGCATCTCCTTGACTTTGTTGAAGGCTGCCTCGCATCGTTCTGTCCAACGCCAAGCGACTGTCTTTCGTGTGAGACTTGTGAGTGGGCTGACCAAGGTCGAGTAGCCCCTCATGAACCGTGTGAAATAGTTTGAGAGGCCAAGAAAAGATCGGATCTGGCCCACGTTCAAAGGGCGGGGCCATTCTTTCACCGCTTGCACCTTTCGGGGGTCCACACGGATGCCTTCACCACTCACAATATGTCCAAGGTACTCAAGCTCTCTTTGCGCGAATTTGCACTTGCTCATTTTTGCAAAGAACTTGCACTCACGTAGAATTTCCAACACCTCTTGCAGATGCTTCTCGTGCTCCTCTTCTGTCTTGGAGAAGACAAGAATGTCATCCAAGTACACCAACACGGACTTCCCTAACTGATTACAGAACACGTTGTTCATTACGGCTTGAAACGTTGCTGGTGCATTTGTTAACCCGAAGGATAGCACACAAAACTGATAGTGTCCTAAGTGTGTACGAAAGGCAGTCCTTGGTACATCTTTCTCTGTGATTCGGATCTGGTGATACCATTGCGAGAGGTCAAGTGATGAGAAGATTTCTGCTCCTTGTAGTTGATTAAAGAAGTCCTCGATTCGTGGCAATGGATAGTGATTCTTGACTGTAAGCTTGTTCAGTGTGCAATGGTCCATGCACATTCGCAAGCCTCCATCCTTCTTGCTCACAAAAAGGATTGGTGTACCAAAGGGAGATGAGCTCGGCTCAATCCATCCCTTACGTAGGTACTCTTTGATTTGTGTTTTGGCCTCTTTTCTCTCGGCGGGACTGAGCCGATACATGCCCCGGAAATGTGGTGTTGTATTGGACTCTAGTGGGATTGTGTGTCCCACTTCTCTCACCGGCGGCACTCCATCTGGGGGTTCTTGAAACACATCTTGAAAATCTGAGATGATGGTCTTCATGTTGTGTGGGATGTCACGTATAGGCTCTTCTTCTGTTTTTCGTAGTGTGGCTAAGAAGACTCGGCATCCTTGTCGTAATCTTCGCTTCACTTGTATCGCAGTCAAGGTAGCCGGTGTGTAATCTTTTGGTTTCTGAAGTTGAGGTATTGGTGAGATGGTGATCTTCCGTCGTCCTTTCATCACTTGCAATAGTTTTGACTCGAAGTCCATTTTTGCCTTGTGGCTGACCAACCAAGAGTCTCCCAACATGACGTCAAATGGGTCCATCAAGTCAAGAATCGTGAGACGAGTCTTTGTGCTCAATCCTCCAAGGGAGAGCCGTACCACACAATCACCGATGATTGGTAGTTCTCGATTATCGCCCACCAACACCTTTCCTTGTGGAGGGGTGTATTTTAAACCAATAGAATTCAAGAATGTAGCTTTCACAAATGAATCATCAGCCCCTGTATCACCAAGGATTCGAGCTGGTGCTCCATTGATACTTCCTCGAAACTGCATGGTCATATGAGCACTAGCCTTCCGTACAAACGAGCTCAGTGGCGGCTTTGCCTGCAAGTGGTAAATCCGGTAGGCATAGGAGCTTCGACGTAGCTCCACAATATGGCCCACCTTCTCCCACATGTGATGACCACGCGCAAAGGTTGCAAGCAACCTCCAGTCTTTTAGTTGTGACATGTTATTTCCTTCATGTACGGGCACAGCGATCGTGACTACTGTCAATGACTGCGTCTTATGAGCTTTTTGTGCCTCTTTGATGATGTCAGCCATGTTTTCCCTTGTAACTACGACAAGTCATGAGCATTGTCAAGATTCAACTTTGTGGCGTATATTAGTGGACGAAAATGGCTAGAGTAAAGAGAGTTAGATTGGATGAACGATGAATATATTGTTGAAAAACATTGCGATGACAAGAACTCATATCGCTTTACATCTTTATCCACAAACATAAATATCCTCTCATTGTCCATGCCGTCAAGTCCCCCGGGCAGTCGTCCACCGTCTACTGCTGGGGGTGGCAAAAATCCTGTTGGAGTCCACGTGGCTCCATACCATGGTGCTCGTACCCCTCAACCTCGTTTGGCACACGAGGGCGTCCACGACCCCGTTGTCGCCCACACACTCGGATCCTTTGAACAGCTCCAAAGGCTGGCTGTTGCTGCCCTCAAGGTGCACGCCCAAAAGCACCGTTGCCTCCTCGGGGTGCAGCGAGTTGCCCGCCTGGAGGACCCGCTGGCGCTCCACCACCGCCGCCCTGAACAGGGCACGCACCGCCCTGCTGGTGTCCTAGCATCCCTTGTCGGTTCAGGGTCCCATGAGGCCTGTTGCCCTGTCCTTGACGGACAGCTAGCCCTTGTGAAGGACCATGTTGCTGACGATGCGAGAAATTCTGTGCAATGTGCCCTGGTTCGTTGCACTCCCTAGAATTGAAAGTACCACTTTGCTGAGCCTTCTGATTTTGGAAGCGAGCTTTCTTGGGATGTCCAATGTGTCCATTGAAAGGACGTTTGCTTCCGCCATTCCCAAGGAGGCTCGGTGCCTCATTCCTTGTTGTATGCACTAAAGTCGAAGTGTCCCACAAGGCCGAGTTCTCATTGTACGTCTCAAGGACGTACTTTGTCACTGCTCGCATGCTTGTCTATTGCTTGTGGTCCTTATCAGTAATGCAGTGGAATTTCAGCTGTTGGCTGGCCAACCCATTCAAGAACAAGAAAAATCTTTGTCTCCTCTGTCATGTGTCGCGGCTGGACATGCTGGGCCGTGTCATGAAAGTGATCCACATACCGGCTTAGGGTCAAGACCCCCTGCCTGAACTTCTCCAACTCGACCTTTGCTGCTTGCGAGTCGATAGGGTGAGAAAACAACTCTCCCATGAGTTCCTCGAACTCCTCCCATGTGGGATCTCCCTCCTGGTTCTTTGCAAGTCATATCTTTGTAAGTTGCTTAAACTGCTGACGGTTCACCGCCAGCATCCCTTGTGCCCCCCAATTGTCCAAGGGGATCTTTCTCAGCTGCATGTGGAGTTTGAATCCCTTCAGCCACGTGTGCATATTTCACTTACCATCGTATCTGTCCGCCGAGTCAAACATAGGCCGGCTCCTCAAGCTTGCTGCCGGTGGCCCAACGCTGGTGGTAGGCTGCATTGTGTCGCGTTGGTTGGCGGCTGAGCTTGCTTGGCGACTTTTAGCCTGAATCTGTTTCTGGCGCTCAAAAGCGCGTTCAGCTGCCTCTCCTACCGCATGAACCACTGCTGCCTCATAAATCTGTGCCACTCCATGTTGCTTTGCCTTGAGCATCTCTCGAGCGATGACTTCTTTTTCAGCACGATGTTAGGCAACAGAAAGTTCTTTGTGGAGTTTGATGTTCTCATCTGAGAGTTTGCGGTTCACCGTGTGAGCGTGGCGGACATTTGTTCTATGAAAGACAACCGTCTTCTCGTGGCTGTGCGCCATTTCATCGATGATGCCCACGACGATGTTGTAGTCCTTGCTACTCAAGTTGTCTTTCAGCCTCGTTACATCTTCCTCGGCGTCGTGAAGACGTATTGCTTTGAGGAAGGCGCGATGGATGCTTGGAGAGCCGGCAAGGCCCATCTGGCAGAGGTTGTTCCTTTCGATTGCGTGTAGGTTAGAAGCATTCTGTCGCTTTTCAACAGCTCCACGCACGGGGTCGGTTGTCTCGATCTCTTGCCTTGCAGCTTCAACTTGGATACCACGAGTTGGAGATGAATATTTTCTCCACTTGTCAGGGTCATCCACAAAATGAACACGACGCCTTCTAACCGGTCCGGGGATGGTAGTGCGTTCCTCTTCTTCCGTTTCGTGTCTGTCATCCTCAGTTTGTTGGTCATCTCTCTCGTCATCGGCGACGTCATTTGCTTCGAGCTCGATGGAAGTAGCTTCCTCTTCTTTGGCTATACCATTGTCACGTTCTTCGTCACTTGTCACCTTTTCCTCGGCTGTTGCTTCATCCGGCTTTGGAGGATTTGCGATGTCGGCATCACCATCCACCATGTTGGAAGGGTGTTCATCTTCCGTTGTTGGCTTTGAAGTAGGCTCGAGAGTTTCTTGGAGAGCCTCTTGCTCAAGATCTTCGTGGGCCTTTTCACGTCCCTCGGTCGTCTAAAAAATCAAGTGCTCATGGCTATCTTCCACCTCGAGCGTGTACGGTGGCAAGTCATAGGGGCAGTCAAGAGCTTGCCCCCGACGAGTCACATGGTCCTCGCCTCGACGCCCGTCCTTTTTCCCATCCCGATGATGTGATGGAATTGGGATGGGATCATTTGTTTATTTTTGTAGCGTGTGGCGGATCGGAGAGCGACCCTTGCACTTCCCTTTCGGAGTCACTTTTGGAGGCGGCCCGCCAAAGAGCATGGATAAGCCGGTAGCCCAAGCGGCCATGACTTTGGTGACCCAAGAATCTCACGACCCTTTCAAGGTTGTAGCTAGAGTGCGCGCTTGCCTTTGGACAATGCCACGCAGTTTAAGCCCGCTCTACCCCTCCCTTTTTTTTGGGGTGAAGCACGCACTCGTGACTACGGGATGGTACTTGCTTTAAACCCTATTTTCTCAACAAGATCCGGTCTCTCTCCCTCTCGTAGGTGGAGCTAAGTACAAAATCCAAGGAGGAGGTTCCTCCACTCCTTTAGAGATTGATTCCCTTAGTTTAATGTGCAGTTCGCAAAGAGGAGCTCCACTCACTCACTTTGAAACTCACACATGTAGTCTTCAAGTGTGTCGTTTCACACAGAGGATTTTAACTCACTCACTTTGGAGACCGTACACTCTTAGGAATACCACACCACTATCCTAATCAAAGAGGAGATTTACTCACTCAATCTGAAAGGAGGTTCAAGAGGTAAGGAGCAAAAAGGAAGCCAAAACATGCAAAGATATTAACATGATCTAAAGTAGCCACAACCAAGTGGTACAATCAGGTCTCTAATATCCCAGAAATAGATAGAGCTTTCCAATACGAATCGAACAAGAAAAACTGCATGTCAATCGGAGATTTCTTGTGGAAGCGATGAGTTTTTGAAGTTCTTGGGTCCGGGTCTACTTCTCGTCCCGTTTTTGGCTCCTCTTGGACGACGACGACCTCCACGGAGCGGAAAAATGTGGGAGGCGGCTCATTTTGCCTTTCCAACGGCCTAGAAGTTGCTGTCGCAGCAGGGGCCCTTGCTGTCGCGGTGGAGGTGGCTGGTATCGAAGCTGGCTGTCTTGCCTCTCCGCCTGGGCCCGTTTCGCGCGTCAGGATGCTTCTGTGACCGTGTTTGCAGTTGTATGCCAAGCGAGGGTGTAGAAGTGAAATCTGTGGAGTTTGCAACCCTCATTTGGGTCTCCTAGCATGTCTCACATGGTAGAATTGTCGCGGTCGGCTCGACTGGGTCGCGCCATGAGACAAGTGTGTGCTAGGGCTGCGGTCAAAAGGCGACTGGCTCTGATGCGAGTGTAGAAATCGGTGGAGTACGTCGCGTCGAAAGGGGGGAACTCTTGGTGTTTCAGTCGCGAATGGTCACGAATGAGGTCGGCTTTGCCGACGATGCCCGTTTGTCATACGGGTCTCACCGCATCGCGTCGTCATAGCGCGTAACTACCCCTTTTGAAGCTACAGCATATACTCGTGCACGATGTTATGTCACAATCGTATCCGTTGTGACACCCACTTCATTTCGAGCTCTCTTTCCTTTTAGTCGGGAGTCTGTTTTGTACAACTTTCTTCCCGTCGGTGGAATAATCTATAGATTTTATAAAACTCTCTCACGTGCTTCTAAACATCGGTGTCTATGATGCATCTCTTTATAAAAAAGGTGCATCGCGACATCTCATTCGCAATTTTTGGTCCTTCTCGCGGAAGTCGGAATGCGACCTCTAGACCCCTTTTGTCTTTTGTAACTGCCACATGGACCCAAACTTGACCGTACCAGCTGGCATGGTCAGAGGTTGGCGAGCAGTTTTGGCTTAAATTTGCGAAAACGCCAAAACGTTTTCGCTCTACAATACCCCTGCAAACCTTTTCTGGCTTTACTACCTCACAATTTTGTTTCTCTCTTAAAAACAATTCAAGTTAGTGCAAGTATGGTTAGAATGTGCGTCTCACTCCGTTGTTGGAACAAGTCCGTCGGCAACGAAGTTCGCAACACTTTTTTTTCTTGCATGGAGTGAGTCTCAGTGGAATTTTTTGTGTGCTACTTTTTGGTAGCACACAAAGTTAGCCTTCCATTAAACAACACACAAAAATGTCCACCTAGATTCACTCCGAGCAAGGCGGGGGGGGAAGTGTTGTGAACTTCGTTGCCTATGGCCTTGTTCCGTTAAGAGAGTGAAACACACATTCTAGCCATAATTTCTCTTAATCGACCTTTCTTTGAAAGAGAGAAGCAACTACTGCAAAGTAGAAAGGTCATAAATTTTTTGCAATGGTCTGCTGCCACGTGGCACTGCTTATGCACAAAGGACATATCTGTGTGCTCTCTGAGAGTGGAAATTTTTGAACTGGACATTGTTGTGTGCTACTCCCTGGGGTGGACAGATTTGTGTGCCCATACAGGGATTGGACATTTTTATGTGGTGCTCGGAGGGGTAGACACTTTTATGTGCTTGTACAAGCTGGAAAACCTAGGCGGCAGGTTGGGGCAGCAGCGTTGTTGATGCAGCGTGCGGGCTTCCACGCTCGTTGCTTAAGTCAGCTGGCCCCTCAGTCTGCTGCTCTAGAGTCTAAGTCTGGGAGCTCTGGGTTTGTTACTCAGAAACACGCGCGCCAGAGTTAGCGCCAAAAAGCAGCTGAAAACTGAAAGTAACTGGTTAGGAATGAAGAATGAACAACAATGGGAGACCCCTCCAAGTTCTAGCTCCCCCCCAGCTATGAAGAGCTTGTTACTCAGCTAACCAGCCAATCAGGAAATAGACCTATTTTCTGGCAGGCAGGGTTTTCTCGGTGAGCCCTACCAGACAGCCGACAGCCCAAAACCCGGGCGTCGTCCGTTTTGCCTGAAAACTGGACCATACCATAACACCGACGATGCGAACGCAGTTGTGCGGTCAGAAACAGCTAGAAAAATAGTAGCAAGGAGTTACGACTCCTAGAACCCAGGCAGTGCCTACGATGGTCCATGATGTCGAACAGGGCCATGCAACATGCAACAAGGACCCTAGGCAGAGCATGACGATGCAGACGCGATGGGACGTGCTGGATGCATGCAGACAGCAACTGCGGTGGCAGTGACCGCCGGCAGCATAACCGCCGAGGAGGCCTGCCGATGGAGCTGAGCACGTCGTCGGAGAGAGGAGGCTCCAGCAAACTACGAGTAGACCTCAGCGTGCGTCGGCTCCACCGGACAACACTCAATCAGCGTCGAGTCTTGCCGTCAGTCATCTGCACGCCGATGTACACAAGCTGGGTGGACACAGCGGAGCACAATGAGAGATGTGCAAAATCCAACACTCCCCCATGACTCACAGTCGTAGTGCACATGGGCGGGCAGAGACACGGTCAACATCAAGACTCCCCCAGGGGACGCAGAGATGCAGGCAGAGACAAAGAGGGCAACTCGCGGACGCACGCCGACTGAACTCACAGCCTTCTTGAACGAGTCTCGCTTCAGTGCCTTGGTCAGGAAGTCAACCAGCTGCCGTGCTGTCTCAATGCACACGATACTGATGATGCCGTCATGGAACAACAAACACACATAGTGATACTCAATATTGATGTACTTTGTGCATGTGTGATGCACACCGTCATTGTCGGCGATGGCCATGGCACTCTCATTGTCACAGTGCAGGGTGATGGATGCAACAGACTGACGCAACTCGGACAACAGACGACGCAACCACACACTCTCACACGCACTTGAGCCAAGGGTCACATACTCAGCCTCAGCAATGTTGCGTGCAATGCACCCCTGCTTGCCACGGCGCCAGGACACAACTGTGCCGCCGATCAAAAAGATCCAGCCCGTGCGACTCTTACCGTCTAGACTGCCGGCCCAGTCACTGTCGGTGTAGTCCACCGCGACGACGGACGGCTGGCGGCGGAACATGAGACCTCACCGAGGGGTGGAGAAGACATAGCGCAACACTCGGATCGCGGCCTCGAAGTGGAGGTGACGCGGCTCCTGAGAGAACTGGGCAAGGAGGTTCATGGTGAATGCGATGTTTGGACGCGTCGTCGTCGCCAAGAACATCAGTGACCCGATGAACCGCAGATACGTGGTCACATCAACTGGCTCCCCCACAACAGCTGGGTCAGGACTCTTTAGCTTCACTTGGCCATCGGGTGACATGGGAGAAGATGCACTAGGCACGAGGGGCAGGTCGTCGGTGAAGCGAGTGGAGAGGGTCTGTACATAGACAGCCTGGTGGACGTGCAGGATGCCCTGGGAGCGATCATGCTCGAGCTCCATGCCCAGGAAGACTCGGGCAGACCCGAAGTCCTTCATCTGGTAGGCGGCATGTAGCAAGTCCTTCACACGCTGGATGGCGGCCGTGTCTGGCGACGCAATAAGGAGATCGTCGACATAGACCAGAACTGCGGCGAAGGCCTGACATCGCGGGCTGACGAACAGTGCGGGGTCAGCGGTGCTGCACTGGAGGCCGCCACGAAGAAGCGTGCTGCTAATCTCCTGGTTCCAGTACCGCGGTGACTGCTTCAGGCCATAGAGGACCTTCCGCAGTCGCCAAACTCTCCCAGTGCCATCGTCGAAGCGTGGAGGCTACACCATGTAGAGCTCCTCACCCTCTAGTGAGCCATGGAGGAACGTGTTGCTCACGTCCATCTGATGCAGCTCCCACCCATGCTGGGTAACCAGGCTGAAGAGCGCCCGGCTAGTGGAGAACTGACCGACTGGGGTGAAGATCTGGTCGTAATTGACCCCAGGGACCTGAGCAAGCACCTTTGCTGTGAGGCGGGCCTTGTACTTGTCCAAGGACCCGTCAGGCTTCCACTTACGTCGAAAGACCCACTTGGCACCAATGGCCTTCTCGCCTGGAGGGAAGTCGACGAGGTCATTCACGTGGTGCTGCCGGATAGCAGCGAGCTCCTCGGCGTAGGCAACATCGCAATAAGCAGCCTCAGGAGAGGCTCGAGCCTCGCGTAGGGTGGCTGGGTCCTCCGGTCGTGCTGTGGACCGGACTGAGAGGGCGTGTGCATCACGAGCTCCAGGTGGGATGCGAACGAGTACAGCCACAACAGCATGCCGATGCTCGTGATGAAGCATGGTGTAGCCCAATGCACAGCCCGGGTGAAGGTGTGAGATGATGGCCGAAGTGGTCAAGCCGAGAGCCTTCGTGCCAGGGTCCCCACTCACGACCGTGAGAGTGGAGGAGACACGTAGAGCTACAAGGGGTCGAGGCGCCACGGGACGTGGTGCGACGGTCTGCGTACTCACTGTCGACCGAGGTCGGAGGTTGCCGCCTGGGCCGCGTGTGTAGCGTGGTCGGGCAGGAGATGGCACTGAGTCCGACGGGCCAACGGAGGCGGACGGGGCTACTGGCTCGGAGGAGCCAGCGGACGCGACTGGGGCTGCTGGCCCGGAGGGACCAGCGGACGTGATAGTAGCTGCTGGGCCGGAGGGGCCAGCGGATGCGACTGGGGCTACCGGCCCGGAGGGGCCAGCGGACGTGACTGGGGCTGTCGGCCTGGAGGGGCCATCGGAAGCGACTGGGGCGGCCGGCCCGGAAGGGCCAGTGGACACGACAGGCGTTGCTGGCCCGGAGGGGCCAGCAGACATGACTGGGGCAGCTGGTCCGGAGGGGCCAACGGACGCGACTAGGGCTTTCGGCCCGGAGGGGCCATCGGAAGCGACAAGGGCGGCCGGCCCGGAGGGGCAAGCGGACACGACAGGCGCTGTTGGCCCGGAGGGGCCAGCAGACGCGATTGGGGCAGCTGGTCCGCAGGGGCTAGCAGACGCGACGGGGGCAGCTGGCTTGGAGGGGCCAGCGGACGTGGCTGGGACTGCTGGCCCGGAGGGGCCAGCGAACGCGGCTGGGACTGCTGGCCTGGAGGGGCCAGCGGACGCGACTGGGACTGTTGTCCCGGCGGGGCCAGAGGACGCGACTGGGACTACCGGCTCACAGGGATGGAGTGATGTGTCAAACGGAAGCGACAGGACGGAGGACGGACTCACCACTCTCCCACGCGATGGGAGGGACACGGACGAGCCGGAGCGGATGAGGTCGCGGGGAAACAGGTCCTCGAAGAAGAGGGCATCGCGGGATTCGACGATGCAGTGTCGGGATGGGTCCCAGAAGCGCTAGGCCTTGGACTGACGAGACACATCGAGGAAGTTGCAGGGGCGTCCGTGGGGGGCGAGCTTGCCGCCCTGATATGGGACCGGCAGCCACACAATGGCCACGCAGCCCCAGACGCGAGCCGGGCGGAGGTCAGCGTGCCGACCGCACCCGTGTTGGTATGGCGTGGACTGGCGGGGAAGGGGACCGTGGGGAATCCGGTTCCAGACCCAGGTCATGTAGGCCATGGCTTCAAAATAGAAGCCATCGAAGAGATTGGACTCGACCCGCATGGTCGGACGGCGTCGGCCATGGTACGGTTCCACCGCTCGGAGACACTATTCTGGGCGAGTGTGTAGGGCGCAGACGTCTCATGGTGGATCTCGCGGGAGGCGAGAAAGGTCGTGGCCTCACCCATGTACTCTCCACCGTGATCAAAGCGGAAGCGGCGAAGAGAGCGGCCACACTCGCACTCCGGGAGGACAAGCCAGTCCTGAATGGCTCGGGCGACATTGCTTTTTTTTTCTGGAGGCAGAAGACCCAGCGGTAGCGAGAATAGTCATCCATAAGGGTGAGGACATAGCGGCCATGCTCACCGACGGACTCGGTGGGGAGAGGGCCCATGACGTCCGAGTGGACAAGGTTGAGAGGGGCGGACGCACGGGAGGAAGACGAGGGGTACGTGGACCGGTGCATCTTCCCCTGAGCGCAGTCAATGCACTCAGTGGGGCACGGGAGAGGGAAAGTCTCTTGGTCAAGGCCCTTGGCCGGCTGGGTGCGGAGCATGCTCTATAGGACGGCAGAGTGGACGTGGCAAAGGCGGCGGTGCAAGAGGCGGGTATACTGAGGAGAAAGCGTACTTGTGACAAACACATGGCCTGTGGCGACCGACGGGGAGGAGACAGGAGGAGAAGACGAGAGGCGAAGAACATGCCACAGGTTGCCACGGGCGGTGGCGTGCAGTACGACAAGACCAGACGGACGCACCGACACAGTGCCGACTCCACGCGAGTGCACAACGTCCATGCTCATGCGGTCAAGGACAGTCACAGACAGGAGGCTGAGCTCGAGACCAGGGACGAAGAGGACATCGGTCAGAAAGACGTCACCGGCAGGACCACGGAAACGAACGACGCCAACACCACGAACAGGCAACACTTGTCTGGAACCCGTGCGGACACCGGAGACATCGCCTACAGAACCGAGCATACCGAAGGCCTCACGAGAGGCCGTCATGTGATGCGTGGCCCCGGAGTCGATGATCCAGGTGTAAGCAGGATCCTGGACAGGGGTTGCCAGATCGCTATTAGTCACATGGCATCAAGCAAAGGACGCGGACGTGGTGGAAGGAGGCGCGAAACGAGACTGCCAATCGTCAAGCCACGCAATGTCGTCAAGGAAGGAGGTGGAGGAGACCACGGGAGACGACAAGACAGACGAAGAAATGGGACACGACCGCAGCTCAGTCTCAGCCATACAGGGCTGGGTAGGAGGGCAAGAGGTGACGCAACTCGCACTTCCCTGGGGAGGAGGGCGAGGCAGGCCAAGCTGTAGTGCGATGAACTGCTCCAGCTGACGCTCATGGGAGGACGGCCCGGGAGTGTAAAGGGAGTGCGGAGTGACGGCGCCGGAGCCCGGGTTGTAGGAGGACTGAGCCGGCGAAGGAAGCGGAGGCACCGACGCCTGTGGGAAGTACTGCTACGGGTAGTACTGCTGCGGCGCATGTGTCTGCGAGACAGGCGGAGCTGTCGGAGTGGCAGAGCTGCTGAACGCTGTCAGAGTGTCAGGGCCAGCAGCAGTGACGGTGGCAGAGGCGAGACGGCGCTCCCGCTGGTGACGCATGGTTGCGA
Source organism: Penium margaritaceum (assembly GCA_023375785.1). NCBI lineage: Eukaryota > Viridiplantae > Streptophyta > Zygnematophyceae > Desmidiales > Peniaceae > Penium > Penium margaritaceum. The sequence goes on from SZWC01009658.1 coordinate 76,273, forward strand.
TGACGCGCGCCTCGTCCGTCGGGAGAGGGCACGTGTACCACCCGTACCCGGGCTAGCCACAGTTGTGGTAGACCGAGCCACCACCGCTGGACCCGGTTGACGATTGCTGCTGTTGTTGTTGCGGCAGACCCTTGCATTTCTTGTTCCAGCTTTTCTTCTTCCCCGAAGATGATGAGGTAGCTGCGGTGGGGGAGGCGAAGGCAAAGAAGGCAACGGCAGGGGAGGCGATGGCAGGTGATGCAAGAGCCTCTGTGCGATGGAACTTGGACTTCTGGCGAGCTACCTCAATGCAAAGGAAGAGCTCGTATGCCCAGGGCATAAGGGTGTCCTAGGCCGCCATGGTGGAGAGGATGTCCTCGGCTTAGTGCATGAAGACGTCCGCGTTCGCGCTCGTGGCGCCGCGCTTGATGGTAAGGAGCGCGGACAGAGGAGGTGGAGCGGATTTGCCGAGACGACGAAGGATGTCCTCCGCCCGTTGCCAGTAGGCAATGACCGTCTCGGTCTCCCCCATGTGTAGGGAGTTGAACTCCCAGAGCAGACGGCTGATCTCAGCGTCGATGGACAGGCGATGGGGCCTGGTGAGGACGTGCCATGCGGCTGCAGGGTCTGGGATGTCACCAGAGGTGAAGTCGTCGAGGAAAGGCTCTAGGGCCAGTCCGGAAGCTGGAGGGGCGCCTGGGACGAGGGCACGAACGACGCGACCAACGTCATACAGCTGGTCGGCCTGGGTGGAGTCGTAAGGGAGGGTGTAGTATGCACACAGACCCTCACCTTGCGCCAAGAACCGGAAGCTGAGTTCCCAGCTTCGGAACTGCTCGCCGGCCTGAAGCGGTGGCGGCGGCGGCTTCTCAAAGTCCTTCTGCCTACGGCCGGCGCCCAGAGTGGGGCCAAGGACGGAGGTCACTGTCTGCCGCTGGCGCTGAATCTGCTGCTGTGCCAGGTAGTATGTGGCAGTAGATACAGCTGGGCTGGTGTGTTCTGGAGGGACGAATGGCGGCGGCGCACTGGTGGTAGTCTGGGAGGCTACGGGCTGCAGCGCTGCCAGCTGCTGCGTTAAGGCAGCGAGCTGTTGCTGAAGAGCGACAAGGGGATCAGGGTGCCGCCAACAACACTAGTGGGCTGGTGCTCTTGCTATTGCTGTTGCTGTTGCTGCTGTTGCTGTTGCTGCTGCTGCTGCAACTGCTGCTGCTACTGCTACAGTTGCTGCTGCTGCCGTTGCTATTGTTGTTGCTGCTACTACTGCTGCTGTTGTTGCGGCGGCGGCGGCGGCGGCAGCGGCTGCTACTGCTACTGTTGCTGCAGTCGTTGCAGAGAAGGGGGGGTAGGGGTCCCCCCAAGAGAGGAGGACCCCTCCTCACCTGGGCTACCAGCCATGGTTTGGTGTCCCTTGTTTTTTTTTGTCTTTGTGTTGCTGAAATCATCAGTGGCTTGGGTGGGGATTCTACCCACCCCTTTGGTCTTTCCCCTTTCCTTTCTCCGCCTCCCCTTTCCTTTTTTTGTTGATGATGTCAGTAGTGACATCAGCAGTGACGTCAGCAAAGGGGTGCTGACATCAGCAGTGGTTGTTTTTGGGGCCGCCGCTGCTGCTGCTGCTGCTGCTGCAGCCACTGCTGCTGCTGCTGCAGCTGCTATTGCTGCTCCTACTGCTATTGCTACTGTTGCTGCTACAGCAGCAGCTGCTGCTGCAGTTCCAGCTGCAGCTGCTGTTGCTGCGAGCTGCTGTTGCTGCGAGCTGCTGTGGCTGGAGTGGCTATTGCAGCTCGCTGCTGCTGCTGCACGCTGCTGCAGCTACTGCGTGTTGCAGCTGTTGCTCGCTGCAGCTGTGGGCTACTACTGCGAGCTACAGGGGTGGGGAATTTTTTTTGGTTTCTCCTTCTCGTCGTTTTTTTTTCTTCTTGTTTTTCCTGTCACAGCGGGCAGCAACCCGCTATCTGCTGCGAGTAGCGGGCTGCTGCTCGCTTGGAGCAGCAAGCTGCTGCTCGCTGGGAGCAGCGGGCTGCTGCTCGCTGGCAAGAGCGGGATGCTGCTCGCTGCTCGCTCGCTATGAGCTGTGACCAGCAGCAGCCGTGGCTGGTTGCTTCCAGCCGCTGCTCGCTGCTGCTGCTGTTGCAGCTGGCTCCTGCTGGAGCTCGCTGCTGCTGTTGCTGCAGCTGGCTCCTGCTGCAGCTCGCTGCTACTGCTGCACGCTGCTGCAGCTGCTGCGTGCTGCGGTTGCTGCTTGCTCCCGCTGCGGGCTGCTGCTGTGGGCTGCTGCTACGCGCTGCTGTTGCTGCTCCTGCTGCTGCTGCTGCGAGTCGTTGCTATTGCGGGCTGCTGCGAGCTGCTGCTTATGCCTGCTACTGCTGCTGCACGCAGCTACTGCTGGCTGCTGCTGCCACTGCTCGCTGCCGTTGCCTGTGACTACCACTGCTGCAGGTTGCTGCTGCTGGGTGCTGGTGCTAGTCACTGCACCTGGGTGACGTTACAGCGTGCGTCGTCGCCCGCAGGTGTCGGACGCCGCCTGCCGCTCACCTTCTCGTGTCACACGTGGGGGCAGTGCTGGCAAAGAATTTCGGCAGCATTTCCCCTGGCCCAGTGGCCGTGGGAAAGAATCTGACGCCGACACCAGGCGGGTCAATGCTGCCAGAAAAAATCCGGCAGCATTTCCCCTACACTAGCGCGTATGGGGGTCCGCCGGCGTTGTCTGGCACCTGTTCGTCAGTCTTATGCTACTGGTGCTACGCTTTGGCTCTGATACCAAGCTGGAAAACCTAGGCAGTAGGTTGGAAGCGTTGTTGATGTAGCATATGGGCTTCCACGCTCGTTGCTTAAGTCAGCTGCCTCCTCAGTCTGATGCTCTCGAGTCTAAGTCTGGGAGCTCTGGGTTTGTTACTCGCAAACGCGCGCGCCAGAGTTAGCGCCAGAAAGCAGCTGAAAACTGAAAGTAACTGGTTAGGAATGAAGAATGAACAACAATGGGAGACCCCTACAAGTTCTAGCTCCCCCCCAGCTGTGTAGAGCTTGTTGCTCAACAACCCACCCAATTAGGAAGTAGACCTGTTTTCTGGCAGGCAGGGTTTTCTTGGTGGCCCTACCAGACAGCCGACAGCCCAAAACTCGGGCGCCGTCCGTTTTGCCTGAAAACTGGACCATACCATAATACCGACGCTGCGAACGCAGTCGTGTGGTCGGAAACAGCGAGAAAAATAGTAGCAAGGAGTTATGGCTGCCCGAACCCAGGCAGTGCCTACGATGGTCCATGATGCCGAACAGGGCCATGCAACATGCAACAAGGACTCTAGGCAGAGCATGACGATGGAGACGCGATGGGACGCGCTGGACGCATGCAGAAAACAACTGCGGTGGCAGTGACCGCCGGCAGCACGACCGCCGAGGAGGCTTGCCGATGGAGCTTAGCACGTCGTCGGAGAGAGGAGGCTTCAGCGAACTGCAAGTAGACCTCAGCGTGCGTCGGCTCCACCGCACGACACTCCATCAACGTCAAGTGTCGTCGTCAGTGATCTGCACGCTGATGTGCACAAGCCGGGAGGACAGAGCGGAGCACAATGAGAGATGCGCAAAAACCAATTGTACAGAGACCGGACAGTTTTGTTTGCTACTTTAAAAACCTTGCTAAAAGTGCGTGTACAAAGGCCTTTGTGTGGCTCCATTGAAACACTTCAGGTTCATTCAACCACTATTCGGAAAACTATCTTTTCATCATTAAGGTAAATGTTTGTTCATTTTTTGCTTTTAAATGTAGACATTGACACCAAGTCCTCATGTTAAGCTCACGCATGAATATTTTACCTATCATGGAACCTCATGGTGGTATGCAACAATATGCACGAGCACTTGTCCCTTCCCTTGCATGCATTACATTCCAGTGTTGCGACACGCATTGCTCTTAGACTTAAATAGAAGCAGGGCTGCAATACCGCGGTATCTAGTATTGCGGTACTCGAGTACCGCGGTACCATAGTACCACGGTACAAATACCGCGGTATCATGATTTTGTGGCAGCTCATTACCGATACCGGTACCGGCAACGCGTTACCGATGGTATTGGTAAAATACCGCGGTATTATGTAATTACCGTGGTACACGTTATACCAGTGTGTAAAACATGCATGGTACCACGGTACTAAAATGTGTACCACGGTACTGAATGCCCTAATATTTTTGTAACACCAAAAATGAAGTCTAAGCTTAAAAAATGAGAAGTAATAGATATCATGAACTTGGAACTAAAATTTGTATACTCACAAAGAAAGGATACACCTTTACATGATATTCACTAGTGATATGGAGATGTTTAGGTGGAGTAGAAGTTAGGAGACATGAAATGAGGGAAGGGGTGGAGGGCGAAGTTGTGAAGAGATACTCTAGTTGAATACTGTAGTCTCTTATATTCGCTTGTTTGTTAGAGCTCAATAAAAGGACAGTTAAATTTGACTATAACTTTCAGCCTTGGAATTTTGGACATGTTTGTCCAAAAGCCCCGGTATTTTCTTAGTGTCTTATTTTGGTCAAACGTCCATGTCCTTGGTCTGTCCCTGGGACTTGATTTTTGAATTTTGAAATTTCGAATGTCGAGGGCGAAGTCGTACGTTGCAGCTCGCTTCGAACGTAGATTTATATGTAAATATTCTGTCCATTGCGAGCGTCCGAATGCACACTCGTCCGCATCACCACATTGACTTAGTTGTAGCGCGTTACGGTTACTTGTAAAAAAAAAAATCTTTCACTTTCTCATTCCCGCGTTACTGTACCGCGGTATGATAATGCGGTACAAAAGAGGGGTACCCTGCCAAGTCAATACGGATATCGTACCGGTACTGCAAAAAGGAATACCGTACCACTGTACCGTGGTACAAAAACACGGTATACTGCGGTATCGGTAGTACCGGCATCAACCCTGAATAGAAGTTGGAGGTGACCATGTCTCGATGAAAAAGCTGTCATAGCGCATAAAAGTAGCACTCTAGGACCGATGTCCAATGTCCTAACCCAATGACAAGACACATAATCATTACGATGAAGAAACCACAAGTTCTCCATGTACTGGAGGAAGAATTAGAAGCTGGCTAAACACTTGTTTCCATTGGTGCGTCAAGAATGACTTCGAACAAGCAAGACGAGTAAGGATTCGTGGGAACTAGTTGCTCTCACTAACCTCAATCACCAACAGGACATTCGAGACCAAGTCAGCATCAGCTAGGGTCATTCCCTCACCCTCCCCTCTTGCAACAACCTGTTTAGGGAAGGGTATGCAGAGTTGGAGCTTTTGTGTTGGCCGCAGCGCAGGAAACTCCTCCAAAGACTCCACCTGCACAATGTGGAAGCCGCAAATTTTGTTCCACGTTTACTGCGCCAAAGAGATCTTGTTGGGAGTGGGAAGGGAACTTTGATCCACTAGCAGGCCAGAAAATTGGTTTTTTGTGTCGAGGACAGAAGGAAGAGAAGTGGAAGCGGGTTTTGAGACTGTCTTGCTCATAGCATGGGAAGCTCTTCAAGTGACTCTAGTACACTGTGTAAGCTGAGCACTGTGTAAGCTAAATCTAAGCTGTCCCAAATAGGAGCGATTTGGAGTCATCCAAGTATGTAAAAGACAACCAAATGGTTTTAAGTGACTAGAGAAACAAATCCACACACATGTGAAGCGGGAACACACGACCCAAGTCCTGTTCCTGCACCTCCCCAACACCAGCCACTGCCTCCCCCCCCCCCCCCCCCCCCCCCCCCCCCCCGCCACAACCGCCTCTGCGACTTTTCGGCCCCGCCCCGCCCCTGCTGCCGCCTCTAGCTCAACATCCGCCACAGCGCCCGCCACTGCCGCTGCCGTCACAAACAAGCACCACCCCCTCTAAGTACAAAGCAGACATTGCAGTCATTTTTCTACAAGCTGCTCCAGTCCATTTCCACCCTTAACAAGAAAAGAAGAGACTGCAGTCACAACAGGAGCTCCCCCCCTCCCCCTCCATCAGCAAATACAGAGACACTCACCCAGCAGTAGAGGTCTTCCACTGTGTGCTCTCGCAGCCAACACCGTTTCTTTGTTTGGCTGTTGGGCAGCCGCACCGCCACCGTCACCCGTCCCTCCGCTTCTGCCGCTGGCTCTGGTGGAACTCTCGACAGCAGCAGCGCACGCCGCTCCTGTGGATAGAAGGAAAGACACAGTTGCTGAGTAAGCAGCAGAAGGGCCATCCTGTGAGCATCCTGCTACCCTTTGAGAAGCAAGCAGAACTTCCTCCTACCCTCCCCCCCCCCCCCCCCCCCCCCCCCCCCCCCGCCCACCCACCCCACCCTGCAAAACACATTGTCTCTCCTTGTCCTCCTTCCATGGCATTCCATGCATCCTGTAGCATTACAGACCTGCCTTGCCTCCAAGTGCCAGAGCAGCCGAAACGGATATGGATCCATCACTACAACATGGATACAAGTCCATCACTGCAACATGGATACAAGTCCATCACTACAACATGGATACAAGTCCATCACTACAACATGGACACAAGTCCATCACTACAACATGGATACAAGTCCATCACTACAACATGGATACAAGTCCATCACTACAACATGGATACAAGTCCATCACTGCAACATGGATACAAGTCCATCACTGCAACATGGATACAAGTCCATCACTACAACATGGATACAAGTCCATCACTACAACATGGATACAAGTCCATCACTGCAACATGGATACAAGTCCATCACTGCAACATGGATACAAGTCCATCACTACAACATGGATACAAGTCCATCACTACAACATGGATACAAGTCCATCACTACAGCATGGACACAAGTCCATCACTTCAACATGGATACAAGTCCATCACTGCAACATGGATACAAGTCCATCACTACAACATGGACACAAGTCCATCACTACAACATGGATACAAGTCCATCACTACAACATGGACACAAGTCCATCACTACAACATGGATACAAGTCCATCACTACAACATGGATACAAGTCCATCACTACAACATGGATACAAGTCCATCACTACAACATGGACACAAGTCCATCACTACAACATGGATACAAGTCCATCACTACAACATGGATACAAGTCCATCACTTCAACATGGATACAAGTCCATCACTGCACCTCTGCAGGGACGCTGCTTTGGGCACAAACTCTGCTTCTGCTCAATTCAACTTTCTCCTTAAAACTGTACCCCACCGTTCTCAACTTACCTTTTGGACCTATGTGCCATGTTTGAGTGCACTGCCCTTCACTCGTTCAGCCACTCACTCACTCACTCACTCACTCACTCACTCACCCTCTCAGCTTCTTCCTTTTCCCTCTCCACCCGCTCCGCTTCTTCGCGCGCTCTTTCCTTCTCCAACCGCCGCTCCTCCTTCAGCCTGTCTCGCTCCAGCGAGGCCGCCAGCTCCGCATCCTGCACCATGTCGCACATCCACAGCACAACACTTCACACATCCACAGCACAACACTTCACACATCCACAGCACAACACTTCACACATCCACAGCATAACACTTCGCACATCCACAGCACAACACTTCACACATCCACAGCACAACACTTTCGCACATCCACAGCACAACACTTTCACACATCCACAGCACAACACTTTCGCACATCCACAGCACAACACTTCACACATCCACAGCACAACACTTTCGCACATCCACAGTCTAACACTTCGCACATCCACAGTCTAACACTTCGCACATCCACAGTCTAACACTTCACACATCCACAGCACAACACTTCACACATCCACAGCACAACACTTCACACATCCACAGCATAACACTTCACACATCCACAGCATAACACTTCACACATCCACAGCACAGCACTTCACACATCCACAGCACAACACTTCGCACATCCACAGTCTAACACTTCACACATCCACAGTCTAACACTTCGCACATCCACAGCACAACACTTTCGCACATCCACAGCACAACACTTTCGCACATCCACAGCACAACACTTTCGCACATCCACAGCACAACACTTTCGCACATCCACAGCACAACACTTTCGCACATCCACAGCACAACACTTCACACATCCACAGCACAACGCTTCACACATCCACAGCATAACACTTCGCACATCCACAGCACAACACTTCACACATCCACAGCACAACACTTTCACACATCCACAGCACAACACTTCACACATCCACAGCACAACACTTCACACATCCACAGTCTAACACTTCACACATCCACAGCACAACACTTCACACATCCACAGCATAACACTTCACACATCCACAGCATAACACTTCACACATCCACAGCACAACACTTTCACACATCCACAGCATAACACTTCACACATCCACAGCATAACACTTCACACATCCACAGCACAACACTTTCACACATCCACAGCACAACACTTCACACATCCACAGCACAACACTTCGCACATCCACAGTCTAACACTTCACACATCCACAGTCTAACACTTCGCACATCCACAGTCTAACACTTCGCACATCCACAGTCTAACACTTCGCACATCCACAGTCTAACACTTCGCACATCCACAGCATAACACTTTCGCACATCCACAGCATAACACTTCACACATCCACAGCACAACACTTCACACATCCACAGCACAACACTTTCGCACATCCACAGTCTAACACTTCGCACATCCACAGTCTAACACTTCGCACATCCACAGCATAACACTTTCGCACATCCACAGCATAACACTTCACACATCCACAGCACAACACTTCACACATCCACAGCACAACACTTCGCACATCCACAGCACAACACTTTCACACATCCACAGCACAACACTTTCGCACATCCACAGTCTAACACTTCGCACATCCACAGTCTAACACTTCGCACATCCACAGCATAACACTTTCGCACATCCACAGCATAACACTTCACACATCCACAGCACAACACTTCACACATCCACAGCATAACACTTTCGCACATCCACAGCACAACGCTTTCGCACATCCACAGCACAACGCTTTCGCACATCCACAGCACAACGCTTTCGCACATCCACAGCACAACGCTTTCGCACATCCACAGCACAACGCTTTCGCACATCCACAGCACAACGCTTTCGCACATCCACAGCACAACCCTTTCACACATCCACAGCACAACATTTTGTACAAGCTGTTGACACATTCCTCATACCTCATCTCTGCATGTACTGCAGGTCAACGCCTGGACTCATCAGCCGTCACTTCTTCTACGGATTTCAACCCATCAATAATCAGCCGCAAGAGATTATGCGTGTCGCAATGAGGGGGAGGGTAGGAGAGGAGTGGCTTGAGGGAAGAGGGGGGGGGGGGGGGGGGGTTACCTGGCGGGCGCGTTCTCTTGCGGCTTCTTGGGAAGCAGGAGAGATCCATCCCTTGAGCTCATCCCCAGGGGAGATGGGGCCTTCTCTGCTGGACTGAAAGCGAGAGGCAGACGAGGGAACAGCTGCTGGCTGCCGAGGTGCGGGAGAGGGGTGTGGAGGTGCTGGCCTTGAGCCTGCTGCTGCTGTTGCACTTGCAGACTGCGAGAGAGGGAAAACAGGGACAGAAAAAAAAGAGGGTTTGACGGAAAGATTGTGGCCAGGCGGCAGGGATGTGCAACCGGGTAGGGATATGCAACCTGAAGAGGCCGAGTACACTCGGCCCCTTCAGCTCAATACTCATACTCGCGAGCACTCGGCTGACTCATCCCAGCTGTGTACTCGCGATTACGAGTGTTGTTGCGAATACAAGTATTTTCGCGAATACAAGTATTTTCGCAAATACAAGTATTTTCGCGAATACAAGTATTTTCGCGAATACAAGTGTTTTCGCGAACGCAAGTATTTTTGCGAATACAAGTGTTTTCGCGAATACAAGTATTTTCGCAAATACAAGTATTTTCGCGAATACAAGTATTTTCGCGAACACAAGTATTTTCGCGAATACAAGTATTTTCGCGAATACAAGTATTTTTGCGAGTACGAGTGTTGTCGCGAGTATTTGCAAGAACGGGGTACACTCATGAGTGCTTGGGAGTCTCCTGAGGAGTGAAAGGGCGGACGCGAAGCAAAGGCACTGTTCCAAGGTTACTGAAGAATACAAACAATAGTCGCATCAACAGCCGCGAAAAGAGATCCGACGCCGATGTTGAAAGGCTCGAAAGCTCTCTCTGTAAGACGCCATATTCTCAAAGCAAGGTTGAAAAGACGTCGACAGAAATCCAGGTGTTGTACTGTGCTGAACATGCGTACATGAGTGAACGGTCTGAAAGAGAAAAGTAGACGACATCCTGTGCCCCAACCAGTTTGTTTCTTTCTCTCATCCTGTCTCAGTGAGCCATCTCTTAAAAATATATATGTATTCCATGATCAACATGGCAGTTTTGGTGCATGTAATGAATGGTTTCTGTTATGGCAAGAAAACTGGAATCATACGTATGTCCACAATTTTGGTAACTTCCACATGCTTAAGGCCAAAATTTCAGCCGAATCTCATTTTGGCTGAAGTTTTTGGTCCAGAAAATGTAATGTATATCTTTTGGTCAAAAAATCTAATTCCCCCATAAGACCCCCAGAACTTAAAACTTCCTCACACTTTTTTTTTTTTCTTTTTTTTTTTTTTCAAAGAAATCTTTTTTATGGCACATGGTGGGGAGGATGCCAATGTCCTACGCGCCACCGCAAACAAGACATGGTACAGACCACATCCACAGAACAGGAAGAGCAGGGTTAACGGGCAAGGCCCTATGGCCAGGACCGCTACACTCGGGCGTCCACCGGGTCCACGTAGCAGAGGTCGGAAAGCGCCACTGGGCCCTGGAGCCATGGAGGTGGCGGGCGCTGCTGCAAGTCGTGCCGGAGCTCCACATCCGGCCGGCCGTGAGCCACGCATGCGCGGCGGATAACAGCGCACTGCCGGCGGATGCCTGCGAGGGAGAGGCGCTGGGCAAGGAAGGCCACCGACCGGCTCGTCCAGGTCGCCAGATCCTCT
>SZWC01009659.1:0-15159 GCA_023375785.1 Penium margaritaceum
ATATACATATACATATACATATACATATACATATACATATACATATACATATACATATACATATACATATACATATACATATACATATACATATACATATACATATACATATACATATACAAACATACATATATACATATACTTGAGCTTGTGGAGCTCAAGAAGGAGTTTGGATAGTTTGCAGAGCATGGCTTCATCTGGCCATCAATGTCTCCGTACGCGGCACCGGTGATATTCATCAAGAAAAAATTGGGAGGTTTGGGGATGTAAACTGACTTCCGGGCGCTCAGCAACATAGTGAAGAACTGCTACTAGTTTCCACGGCTCAAAGAGATGTTTGAGAAGATACGCAGCACGTATTTCTTCAGTTTACTTTACTTGAAGTTGGGGTGCCACTCAATCCGCATTACAAAGAAGGATGTGCAAAAGATCATGTTTTGGACGTGCTATGGACACTTCGAGTATCTTGTGATGTCTTCTGTTCTAACGAATTCTCTTGCCACATTCATGGTGGGAATGAACTAGTTTTTCCATCCCTTATTTGACCAGTTTGTTAATGTCTTCCTCGACAACATCCTCGTCTACTCAAAGATGATGAAGGAGCACTAGGAGCACCTGTTGACTTTGATGGAAGTGCAAAGAAAAGAGCGGTTGTTGACCAAACAAGCGTGAATTCTTCAAACAATAGGTTTAGTTCCTTGAGCACATTGTAACTGGGAGGCAAATTACCATGGATCCAAAGAAGGTGGAAGGAGTGGTGGAGTGGCAAGGGTCAGCATGTGTATGTCACATCCAGATTTTTTCTTGGTTTTACAAACTATGGCCGGAGGTTTACCAGGATGTACATGGCAATTTGAGCATCCTTAACAGACTTTCTCTTGAAGGTGCACCAAAGAAAATGGTGTGCAAATGAAGGGCATATATTTGGAGCAATGAAAGCTGCCTTTTGTGAGGAACCGGTGTTGGTGCACCCGCACACGAGAAGGGAGTACATGTTGATGATGGATGCAAGTGACTTTACGGTCGACAGGGTGTTGATGCAAGACTATGAGAAGGGGTTGCAGCCCATTTTGTACTACGCCAACAAGCAGAAAGGAGGTAATCTCAACTACCCAAGCAATAACAAGAACATTCTCGTGGTAATTCATGCATTAAAAAATTGGAGGTGATACTTGGAGGCACGACCGTATGTGGTACACATGGACCACTACGCGCTCAGGTACCTCAAGTTGCATTCCAACTTGAGTCACAGTCAAGCACGGTGGATGGAGCTGTTGGTGGGCGGCTTCCACTAGGAGATCTACTCCAAACCAAGGGGACCAATCTGATGGATCCGCTTTCGTGTCATCAGGACTTGGGCATGCATGCCACCATGGTGCTGGTGAGATCCCTGATTATCGTAAATATGGTTCAGATGTAGCCTGTCCGTTCACAGGTATGCAAAGGACCAGGACTTCACTGGCAGTACAGCAAAGGGGTCTAAGTGGTATGGCTAGTATTGGTGACGTGAGAAGGAGAACAAGACTGTGGTGTCAAGGAGTGTGTTATTGTGGCAGGTGATGTTGGAAGAAGCACACAAATGTCACTACACTGGTCATTTCGGCCAAACGGATGGCCTAGCCAAACACACCAATCGGAACATGGAGCACTTTTTTGTGTGGTATTTTCAAACCATACTGTGAGGAATATATATGTAAGCTTTCGGTGGTTGGGTTTATTTATAAATTAGCAATGCATGACTCGATGGGGAGGTCTCTGTTCAAGGTAATTATGGGGTATAGCCTACATGTACCTCAGACATGGCGACAGGATAGGACCTACCTGTGATGCAGCAGATCAACAATTGACTTCATGGAGGTGTGGCAGGACGTACGTGACGCACTTCAAAAGATGTAGCAGCAAATGAAGCGGCAAGCAGATAAGCACCAGAAAATCAAGGAGTTATTGGTATGCCGAAAGCTGCTACTGAGCTTACGGAACCTGTAGCCAGCGAGGGTGGACAGAGACAAGCTTAAGCCTTGGTGGATAGACCCTTTTTCCCTTCAAGGAGAAGCGTTTCACGATGAGCTACGACTTGGAGCTGCAAGACTACTACGGAATCCATCCTGTGTTCCACACTTCCCTCCTCAAGGTTTACAAGGAGCGGGATGTAAAATTTTTGGCACAAGGAAAAACTCTTCCTCTACTGGTCTTGTGGAGGGATATGAGGAGTATGTGGTGTAGATGATTCTCGGGCAACGTCGCTGCGACAATGGATTGCAGTACCTCGTACACTGGTTTTGCTATGGACCTGAGCACAACTCTTAGATCCCTTGAGATGAATTCCACAGGAGCGGTGTTGCTACCACGGTCCTTCGAGTGTGCCAAGAGTATGCTCCAAGGACCATAATATCACCCCCCCTTGGAGGGGGCTGGTGTTGTGGGAGCCGCCATTCAATGTGGTAATCATGTCATCATGCTGACTTCAGATTCATGTTGCGATGTGTTCATTGTATTCTACATGAAACACCATGTGGATTCAAACCACAAGCCTCGTCATTTGGTCTAAAGCCCAGAAAGATATGGTCGTGCAATGGTGGTAGGTGCACCTCCAGACAACAGGAGATGTGCCGGTTTGGCCCCGAGCACGGCAGAGTAAATCTCTCGCCCACTGCGACCAAAGCACCCCTGGATGGAAACTTCATAATGGCAGCTGGAAGTGCATTCGCAGGCTAGGGCACTCCGGGCGGCTGTGACCCCCGCTGGCAATGCTGTTAGTGGCAGTCGCGCATGGAGCATAACTCATTTGTTCCTCAAAACAATGATGCAGCATTCTTTGGTGCACTGGAAATCTAGCGACACGTAATACATGATGCATGTGTTATTTGCACAATTTTACCTTAGTAGAGGGCTTCAAAGCGCTAAGGAGATCTCGTCTGACTCGTAGGGACTGGTGCCTAAGGAAACCGAGGGGTTGTTCTAAGCATACCAACCGTACCCAAGAACTCTGTAAATTACCTTGTACTGATACATTAAGTCTAAGGATCTATTCCTTGCCCAACACTCTTTGTACTTCAGGAATTTCCTTGCACACATCACTTTGATCCTACAAGATTTCTGTAGGACACCTTGGTGCAAACGCTGCCAAGAGAGTCACAAAATGGAAACCTTGGTATAATTGTCTTGCTGCTAAGAGAGGGACGTGCGACATCTCAAGTCTTAGTTCGATACACTTAGGGGCTGATGATGGCGGTTCAAGGCCTTAGCGTGCAACCGTCACGCTGGGAACCCCTCGATTCAGAGAATAGATGCAGTCTCCATTGCTTCTCTTGTCGGTACTTCTTCAAAGGCCTCCACCTCTACCAAGCCCGTAGGAGTTGTGTTTGGGTCTCCAGCCCCTCTTATGGCTTTTGTGAGGCCTATTGTAGCTTGAAGTCCATATCTTGCATTGTACCCTTCATTGTTGCAACCCATCTACCTCTCGGCCCCATCCTCCGGTATGGCTACGCCATAACACCTCCCTACTCCTCGAGCCTCTGCTCTTTCAGAAAACCGGGGTGCGATTCCAACATGGTCCGGCGGGTCTACTGAGCTCACGGCTATGTTTTGTACGGGTGGTTCAGAGTCTAAGCGTGAGCTTTTTGGTCGCCTCACGCTATGTTTCTGGCAGTTGAAGACAAATGTGAGACAGTCACTTTTGCGAAGGGAAAAACGTGATTTTTCATTATTTTTCAACATGCACATGGTCTAAACATTTGTAGGGCTAGTCATGAGCTCTCCAAAGCACCAAACTGTGCGCGATTTGGATCACCTTAGCTCCCGCTACGTCAGCCAAAGCGCAGCACCCCAAATCAGCCGCTCAGTCGGCGGCGCGCACCCCTCCGCCCGCCGAGGCGCCCTCAGACATCAAGGACCCATCAAAACGCCATTCTGGAGGCGCAGATGTCCCTACGTGTAGCGGCGGTGCCCCTCGCACCTTTGGGGTCTGTTTTGATGAGTTAATCATTGTGTTTGGTGATGGGGATTGATGCAGCTCGAAACCTGTTCGCGGACCTGCAGACAGAATTTTGACCAAGTCCCTCAGTAACAAACTGCACTCGTGAATTCCGGCGGATCATCCACCGGACGCCTTGACAGTTCTTTCCGGAGCAGGTTTCCCAGATGGCATTTTTTGTTACTCGTTTCGGTCAATTATTCACCGGAAGTCGAACCGCGGCCGGCTCCCAGAACCGCCGCGCACACTCCATTTTTTTAAGCCCATACCTCCCTCGTTACTAGTCCGATTATGGTGAAACAACTTCTACCGGATTTAGAAACTTGTCAACTTCTAGGGGAAATCCTCCATATTAGGATCCGAGCAATCATCAAGTCGCCAGATCCGTCGACGAGGAGCTTTCTCTCTCTGGCGGCTCATCGGCTCCTCCCGCCGCCGCACTTGGTTATGCAGAGGGGCAATCTTCAACATGCCCGTGAGCGCTAGCTATAGCAGTTCATCATGTTGTAGCCCGGCATCCTCCCTCATCAACCCTAGGGAAGAAAAAGTTGTAATTCCACTAGCCGGGTGGTCACATATAGCTACCACTCTAATACTACTCTCCGTGGTTATCCCCCCTTCCATGGATTCCCGATTCCCCCTCCCCCTCTCATGGATGATATTGCTTGGATAGATGGTTGGTAGACATGGTGCACATCCCACTCTCCTACGCAAAGCCCGTTGTATGTGTTATTTCAGGTCACCTAGTGCAACTTTCTTGCATCTGTCCATGACCCTGACAACAATTGGATCATCGACTCTGGCGCTGGGCATTACATGACGTCCTGTTCTTAGGCGTTCAATATGCTTGGCCTGGTTGGCCATTTCCAGAGTGCTTAGACTTGGTCCAGCCAGGTACATCCTATCTTTGGTGTTGGTATTGTCCATTTTTGTGGTCCTTCTTGCGATTCATATGTCACCAATGTGCTCTATATGCCTGGCCTTGAGCTCAACCTTATGTCTGTAAGTGCTCTTCACTGCATGAGCATGGATTTTTTGCACTCTGGTGGTGCCTGCATATTCACTCACTGGCCTTCCGGTCATGTGATGCTACATGCAGTGCCTTGTGATTTTTTGTGGTACATCACTAATCTGTCCTCGTTTGTTTCCTCAACCCTGTCCTTGGATGAGGTGCATCTCTTTGCCAAGATCACTCTGTTTTGTAGCAAACTCACCTTCTCTAGCCTCGCATGTTCCATGTACACAACTCTATCATTCAGAGCATGCTCTGTACATAGCCTAAACTTCGCCTTGACGCAGCCTAGCATGGAAAAATAGACCCAACATTTTCAGGACATCATCACCTGCTCTGACCTTGCCTACTGTTCTTATCATGGTGTAGGAAAATCGCAGTCAGTAGAGACTTCATCCCTGTTGGAGATTGACGCTGTTGATCAACGTGATCAACTATTATGCTGGAGTTACAAGAAGCCATATCCTATCTCTTGCAACTGTCAAAAACGGCATCAGCAAAGCAGAGAATAGGGGAAGTTGCAAAAACATTGTAACGAATCAAGAAACGGCAAAGGGCAGGATTAGACCACAAGGCTCTTGTCCGGTTGAAAAACTGTACACAGACGGATCGCCCATCTGAGCGGCTCACATCGTTGCAGACGAGGGTTTCCAAGATCATAAAGTTCAATGAGGGATACGAGGACGACCAACCATGGATACTACTACGAGTACAATCAAGAGGTTGTGAGAGTTGCATAACAGTACCGGCACTACTAGATGGAACAGCTTCTCAAAGCTTTGTTTGCAGCAACATGATGTTAAAGCTGGACTTTTAAGCCAAACCAAGGATGTTCGAAGAAACAATTGTCGATGGACGACTGTAGATCCACCAATTTTGTGAATCACTCTGACTTAAAATCGGAGATATGTATGAAGTAATGGTCTAGAGAACTTGCCCAATGAGCGGCCACAAAATCATCCTCAGGTGAGATACCTTGTATTGGAAGTAGGGGAAGCGGAAGAGTGTACAGCTGCCGAGGCAACGCCAACAGCCTCGACACCCGAGAAGTTTGCATCCATACAAGAGAAGTTTGCAATGCTCATCAACGAGTTCAAAGTATGTTCTCTCGATGTACTTCCCCAAGAGCTGTCTCTGCAACAAAACATCAACCATCAGATAGACCTGAAGCCTGACAGGAGACCGACGGTGAAGGGGACCCATTGAATGAGCGATCATGAACTAACTAAACTCAAAATGCAGTTAGACAAGATGCTTGGTCAAGGGTTCATCAGATCTCCACGACACCTTATGATGCACTTGTATTTTTCATGAAAAAGAAAACAGAGAAATGCTGGTGTGTGCACTGAAAAGCATGCAACAAAATCACCATCAATAATCGCTAGCCCCTTGCACAAGCGGATGGACTCTTTAACCAAATTTGCAGTGGCTATCATCAGATCTGCGTATCTAATGAGTGTGTCAAGAAGATATCTTTGCGTACAAGATAGGGGCACTTTGAGTTCTCAGTCATGCCATTTGGAATCACAAATGCCCCCGTAAAATACATGACGACGATGAACAACATCTTTTGCCTGTACCTTAAGAACTTTCGTCATCGTGTATCTTGACAAGTCTTTGGTGTACAGTCGCACCTTGGAGGAGGAAAATGAAATTTTATAAAAAGTTCTCAAGATGTTACAAAGAGATTAAAACTTTGGAAAACTGTCAAAGTGCTACTTTGGTCACTGTTTGATCGGGTTTTTGGGCCACATCATTGCCGGTGGACAGGTCACCATGGAATCAAAAAAGATAGAGGTGGTCGTTGATTGGCTGACGCCCACAAATGTTCAAGATGTCCAAATTTTTTTTAGCTTCTGCTCCTACTACCATGGATTTATAGAGGACTACGTGCAAGAGTTAGGGCCTCTCTCTAATCTCACCCTGAAAACCATCGCAGGGAAATGGGGGGATGACGAACAAGGAGAATTCAACCCTTTGAGAAAAGCAGTGTTAGCTAAGTGCAAATCCGTCGTCCACTGTGACACATAGGTGGACCATGTGTCAATAGCTATATCATGGCCACTGACACATCTGATCGAGCCATAGGAGTTGTTAGCCTCCAAGACGATGGCAATGGAGAACAACCGCTTGCGTACATATCACAAAAACTACACGGGCCAGAACACGGTGCACAAGAAAGACATACTATCAGCCGTGGGCGTGATCAAGACCTGGCGGTTTTACTTGGAATGCCGACCATGCATAGTACACACTTCCCATCACGCGCTGATCTATCTCAAGATGCATCCAAATCTAAGCCCTCCACAAACTCAATGGATGGAGTTCCTTGAGTCCAACTTCAACTAAGAGATCGAGTACTACCCTGGAAAAACTAATCTAGCGGATGGTCTAAGTCGGTGACCAGATTGAATGGCCGAGATGAGCACGGTGCTCGTCAAACAAGGCTTGTACCTAGCAAGGCTGTTTGTGAAGGGTTACGAGGAGTTTGGCGGGTGCGACAAGACTAAGTATTGGTTCGACGACCCCTACTGGCAGCAACGATTATGTCACCGAGTCGTCGTTCCACCAAATGAGCTACAAAGAATGTAATTGGAGGAATGCAACAACATTGTTCCAGGTGGACGCTTTGGCCAAGACAAAACAATCAAGAAGCTGGCAAAGTACTACTGGTGGGTTAGGATGCAAACCGACTTGGCTGCTTTCATCAAACTGTGCAACACATGTCAAAGAAAGAAATCTCATTGTACATGGCCTCCCATTCAACTCCAACCAATACCTCTTCTGGCCAAACCATGGGCCGGCATCACCATGAGTTTTCTAAGGGGACAACGCGCCACTCCCAAAGGTTACAACTCCATCCTTTTTGTGGTGGATAGATTTGGAAAAATGTCCCACTTAATTCCGATGATGACCATTGTCCCAGTAGAAGGAACAACGCTATTGTTTCTAAGCAAGATCGTGCGGTTGCACGGCGTGCCACATACCATCATGCGCGACGAGGGCGGTTTCTTTACTAGTCAGTTTTGGCACAAATTGATGATGCGTTATGGCAGTGAGATCCAGCTATCAACGGTGTTCCATGCATAGACCGACAGGCAAACCGAGCCAACCAATCAGTTGCTCGAAGAAATCCTCTACACTGTATACGAGCCCCACGACACCGATTGGAAGGCTGAACTGCCAACCTCCAAACTCGCAGACAACTCCGCCACTTCAGCCGCAGTGTAAAAAACTCCTTTGGAAGTGGTGTACAAGAGAGTTCTTACAACACCAGTCGGATTATAAAGCAATATCCCCACGGTCCACATCCACCGCAGAGACTTTGCAACCGTGTGGGAGGAAACTTGACAGACTCTTGCAAAGACAAAATGATTTGTGAAGCAAGCGGCCGATCTACATCGCAGCCATGAGATGTTCACGGCTGGTAATCATGTCCTCCTCAGCTCAGCAAACACCAGACTACAAGGACATGACTTTGTGAAGCTCAAACCTTGATGGTTGGGACCGTTTGAGATCAAGAAAATGCAAACCTCTCTCATCGCTCAACTTCACCCACCTGCAACATGGTGATCCACCCTCTCTTCCACATCAACAAATTTCAGTACTACCAAGACCTGAATATGCACTTCTCAAGCAGAGACGTTGCACCTCCACCTTTTTTACAGGTGGACAAAGATACGGAGTACGTGATTGAAGACATCCTCAAACATCAGCGCTCTGGATAAGGGACCAAGTATCTGGTCAAGTGGCACGGCTATGACGCCACGCACAACTTGGAGACGTAAAACAACCATCAAGAAATCGATCATCTGATTGAAAGCTACTACTGTTCTTACCCGTCTACGTTTGCTAACGCACCAAGATATCATGACTAAAAAGGGGGGGAAGTGTTACGTCCCTGATTCACACGAGTCCTTGAACTGTGTAAATGGACATTTTGTCATTACATTCGTGGCCCACTGCACATCGTCCTTGAGATTTTTTCTCTGTTTGAATGAGGGCATTTTGGCCAGCTATCTTGACCTTTGTTATTCCATCCCCGAAGTTTCTAAAAACTTTGACCACCTTCTAGAAAGGTTGTATGAAACATCGCACACTACATCAACGTTTAGAACCTGCCCAACGACCTCGACTATGCCTCATTTGTATCTCGACACTTGTATGTATATGTTCAATCATTTTGATTCTTTTCATCAAATTACACTTACCATAAATAGTATATTGCTCAGCTGTCCAGAATTCTAAATCGTGTTATCCCTCGCAAATTCTACTTGTTCACCATCTACGCTCCGTTCGGCATAACACTTGGTATCAGAGCTCAGCAGTGCTGAGGAGGCATCCAACTAATTCATCCATCCAGGGGACTACCTTACACAAGCCGTAAGCACATCTCACACATCAAGACATTGCAGACTTCGGATATGATGTGAGGCGATGAGAGCAACCGACAACCCGTAGTGGGTGTTCAGTGACAAATTTGGCGATGGAGGAGCAGAACATGCCAATGCACGCGAATCCTGAAGCGATAACGAATGATGGCTTGGCACGCTTTGCGGCAGCTAAAACAACCCCTACAACTTCGACGACCAATCCGGTTGCGGACTCAATGGCAAAAAACCAGCTGCCCCTACCAACAACCTCGACAACAACAACAGGGACGACAGGTGGCACTGGACAACAAGCGCAGATCAATGAGGAACTTGCGAAAAGGATTTCTATACTTGAGGGGATCAAAAACCACCTGCTCAACTCAACATCGTGATGGAGGCTCTTCACAACGCAAGCGCACGTGAAGCGGTGCTTGTCAAGAGGAGTTCCCAACTCTCAAGGAAACCCTAAATTTGTCTGGCTCCACCAGAACCATTCAATCGTGCAAACTCAAAAGGATCCACGGTTTGAATGTGGCTGGAGAGTTTGCAGGTGTGCTTCACCGCTACTTGGCTCAACAACAATCAAAAGAAAATTGACCTCTCGGTCGCGCTTTTGCCTGGCACAACATTAATTTGGTGGTCTGATCTAAAGACCATCCATTGGTGGCAAGAGACTGGCGGAGCCTCATCAACGGCCAACGACACACGTCTCATATCGCCGATCGCAGGCGTTCTACCCTTTGAGTAGATAAACCCACAATGGCAAGACGCACAGACGCAACCAACCAACTGGAATGAATTCTTGCGCGCAATGCTCACACGTTTTGGATGCCTGAACGAGAAGTCCGACACATAGTACAAGTTAGAGAATCTACGCCAGCAATCCAACGTGGCGAAGTGCACGTGGACATACCGCGAGATCATCACCAGAGCAGACATCGCCCCTGGCGAACTCTGTTTTCATTACAACACCGGCCTCAAGCGAGACATCTGACAAGCAATGGACATTTTTGGCATCCAAAACAACTTACCGCGGATGATCTCAGTAGTAGAAACGATCGACAACGCCAACTACAATGCACGGATCCAAGAATCCTACGGCTGGCAACATCCTAACCACAATTATCATGGAAAGAAAAAAGAAAAACCCAGTCGGCGGACTCCTGGACTTCAATGAAAGTGGATGTCGTTGACCAGATAGATACGCAAACCTGCTAGAACTACGGAAGAATTGGACACATTGCTCGCAACTGTCAAAGCAACCAGGGGAAGTCAACACAAAAACAAGTCAATAAATGGCAAAGGGCAGGTGTAAAAGGTGCAACTCTTGTCCGTGAGGAGCGATATTTGCCAAAAGATTGTCCATTTGAAAAGCCCATATCGCCGCTGAGAGTTTGTGAGATCGCAAAGTTTGACAAGGGGTACGAGGATGATCAACTGGCGATACGGCTACAAGTTCAGCCTCGAGGATGCAAAAGTTACAGAATGGTACCAGCACTATTGGATGGAGGAGCTTCACACAGATTTGTAAGTAACAACATGGTTCGCAAATAGGGTTTGCAGACAAAACCAGGGGTGTTGTCAGCAAGAGACTACAGATACAGCGGCTCTATCAACCAGTATGACTACAAGTGGGAGATCTATGGGATGTAACAGTCTGGAGGTTTCATCTAATGAGCAATCACGAAATCATCCTCAAACGAGATTTCTTGTAATGGCACAACTCGCAGGTCGACTAGAAAAGCGACAACGTCTACGTGGAAATCAACGGTGCCAAGAAAAAACTCTTGTGTGCAAGACAGAAGCCGAGAGCAAAAGCAACGGAGGTGTAAGCAGTTGACGAAGCCACGGAAGCTGAAAAGCGACAACCTGTGCAACTGATACCGCTCAACATGGCCAAGTTCTATATGCAACAAGGATCTCATGCATGGCCTAGACATCTCTTGCCAATGGGAGAAGTGGAAGTGGCAGCAATTGACTCATCATCGGCCTAATCAGCCTCATCAGCATTAGCAAAGATCACGATGGTACTTGAAGAGTTTGCACCACTCATCCAAAATTTTGTGAACGCCTTCCACAACGAACTCCCGAAAACTCTACCTCCTCAACAATACATCGACCATGGCATCAAACTAAAGCCGGATAGCAGACATTGAGTTTGAGGGGCCTATCGGATGAGCGATCACGAACTGACCAAGCAGGAAAATCAACGAGACAATATTCTGGGTCAGTGGTTCATTCGCCCATCCACGTCACCATACACCGCTCCAGTACCATTCGTAGAAAACAAACGTGGTGACGTGCGGAAGTGCTTGGATTATCGAGCGTTCAGCAGCGCTACCATCAAGAATCACTACCCTCTTCCATGAATTGAAGAAATTTTCTTCCAACTCTGAGGGACTCAATTTTTTGCAAAGTTAACTTATGCAACGAATATGACCAGATACACTTGGCAAATGTCGATATCAGGAAGACATTGTCTTGAACCCGCTATGGGCCCTTTGAGTTCACGGCTTTGTTATTCGGACTCACGAATCCCCTGGCAACGTTTATGGCAGCAATGAACAACATCTTCCTTCCATACCTCGACGATTTTGCCGTAGTATACCTCAACGACATTCTGGTGTACAGCAACATTGTGAAAGAGCACGATATACATCCTCGAAAAGTTCCCAAAGTTTTCCAAAGCGAGAGCTTTTTGGGGAAAACTCTCAAAATGCGACTTTGGTCGTCGTTCGATCAAGTTTTTTGGTCATGTCATCAACGGCAGACATATTACCATGGATCCAGAAAAGGTGGCAGCACTCGTTGATTGGCTACCGCCGACCAACATTCAAGAAATTCAAGTTTTTCTTGGATTTTTCAATTACTACCGGCGATTCGTACGAGACTACGCCCGAGTGTTAGTGCCTCTTTCCGACTTCACTCGAAAAGAAAACGAGTGGTGCTGGGGAGACAGGGAAAAAGAAGCATTCACCACTCTATAGAACCCTCTGACCTCCGTACCAGTCCTACGATTAGTCGATCCAACAGTCGACTACGTCATGACCACGGATGCATCAGACCAAGCGGTCCTTCTACAAGACCATGGCAACCGCGATCAACCAGTCTTCTACATGTCTCCAAAACTACGAGGACCAGAACTCAACTACGCAGTACACAAGAAGGAGATAATGGCAAATTTTCACGCATTCAAGACGTGGCTATACTATGTAGAGTATCGCCGATGCATCATGCAAACCGTCCAACACGCGCTAATACACTTGAAGACGCAGCCAAATCTCACTCGACATTAAACCCGTTGGATGGAGTCCCTTGAATCTGGGTTTGACTACAACATCGAGTACCGGCCAGGCAAATCCATCCGGGAGACGCACTTAGTCGCTGACCAGATTTTATGGCTAAAATGGCAACGCTACAGCCACAGTGGGACCCATACCTCTAGCGACTGTTCGCACGAGGCTACGACCACCACGACGGATATGATGAAATGAAATTCTGGTTCGAAGCACCCTATTGGCGACGACCCTTCACTTGCCAAGTGGTCGCTCCCCCGAAAGACAAACTTCACCGTATCACCGGACCAGGTGGAAACATCAGAGAGGACAAGACGCTGAAGAAGCTGGCAAAAAACTATTTGTGGGACAAGATGCAATCCGATGTGGCCAACTTCCGGAAAACGCCTACACAAATCAGCGACGAAAATCCCGTCGCAGGAGGCCACCAGGACCTCTGCGATCGCTATTCGTTTTGACAGAACCATGGGCGCACATCTCCATGGACTTCGTCACAAGATTACCCACCATACTGGAGAGATATGACGCAATCCTTATGTCTGTCGACAGGTTTTCCAGAATTTTCCACTTCATCCCACCAACGACCACCGTCACCGCCGAGGGAACAACACGCCTATTTCTAAAACAACATTGTACGGCCACATAGGGTACCGAAAACCATCATGAGCAAACGAGACGGTCAATTCACCAGTCGTTTTTGGCACGCTCTAATGACTCGCAACGGAAGCAGAATTCAACTTTTGACGTGTGTTCATTCTCATACTCATGGACAAACCGAGCGAACAAATCAGACGCTCGAACAATCGCTCTGAGCACTATGCAAACCTCATGGGACAGATTGGGCACAAAAACTCCCGACTACCGAAATTGCATACAATTCAACAGTTTCCACCGCAACAAGTAGAGCTCTGTTTGAAGTGGTGCACAGCAAACTTCCCGCCACACGAGCCCAACTACAAAGTCGTAGCAATATTCCAGCAGTCGATGTTCAACGCCGAGACTTCACCACCACCTTGGAGGAAGCACAACGGACCCAAGCAAAGACACAAGCAGCGATGAAGGGAGCAGCTGACCGACATCGCAGGGACGACATCGAGTCCTCCTCAGCTCGGCGAACATCAAGCTCCGAGGATCTGAATGTTCAAAGCTCAAAACCCAATGGTTGGGACCGTTCAAGATCGAGTGCAACCGCTGTGGTTGCGCGACTCAAACTCCCCGACACTATGCAAGTTCATCCATTGTTCCATGTCAGCACACTCAAGCACTATCGAGATCCCGAAGAGAACATCTCTGGTAGGAATGTCCCTCCTCCGCCTCCCGTCCAAGTAGACAAAGACACGAAGTACGTCATCTCGGACATCCACGGTCATCGACGACGAGACAAGACTGAATATCTTGTCAAGTGGCATGACTACGTCGCCGCGCACAACAACTATAATCCCTACGACTATCTCCAAGATGTCAATCATCATATTGACGGCTTCTACCGCCGTTTCGGGGCCACATCTGTACGCCCGCCGGGACGTCGTGGCTAAATGGTGGGGAAGTGTTACGTAACAGACGTACATCGCCCATCATCTTTTTTAGTGGGTATTTGTGTTCCAAAAATAACCCATGGCATTGCGAGAACCGTGAAATTCACTCGGACGGTCAAGGGCAAAATGGACAACTGCGCTGCCCTTTGTGGATATTCCCGAACTTTCCGACGACTTCTACAAGTTTTGCGAACCAACGAACAGAAGTATCGCGATTTTTTTTTATCGACTTCTCGACGTAACGACAAATCAGGATTTACAAAGATGCATCTCGCATCTTCACCATTGATTCTTGCAGAATCCCAACTTCTCGGCAGACCTTCTTGAATACGACTACTCACGATTTGACTCCGCGCGCGTCGCTCGACAACTGACCCAACGACCCCCACTATGCCTCATTCGTAACTCGACACTTGTATATGTACGTTCGATTGTTTTGACACTCGCCATTGAAGTAAACTTACCGCTAATTGTAAATTCTTCAAGTGTCCCAATTTCTAAATCGTGTTCTGCCTCGCAACTTTTACCTGTTCACCATGTATGCTCCGTTCAGCACAACAGCCGAGGATCCGACATATGCGTGACTCTCATTATGGGCATTGTACATATGTGCTCGACTCCCCATCATTGTAGTAAAATTAATCCTTAATGGAAATCATCAATTTGTCCAAAACCCTCGAATTAAGTTTTGTCTTGCTCATTTGTAACGGGCCGTGTCTCCAGCTCCTGCTCTGAAGTCGTCGTCGGCGTTCGCAGAATGGCGTTCTCAGTC
Source organism: Penium margaritaceum (assembly GCA_023375785.1). NCBI lineage: Eukaryota > Viridiplantae > Streptophyta > Zygnematophyceae > Desmidiales > Peniaceae > Penium > Penium margaritaceum. The sequence goes on from SZWC01009659.1 coordinate 14,962, forward strand.
CGCGTCAGGGGTTTACCCCCTTTGCAAGACTAAGGGGCAATCGTCATCAACGACCCAGAGCAGGGAGACTCGAATATTTCGAGTCTCCGGAGGCCCATTTCCGTTTTTACCTAACCCCTGGTTTTGGGACCCAAACCGGGGGTTTTTACCTCGAACTCGTGAGTTTGCACGAGTTTTCCGGTTTAGAAACTCGTAGTT
>SZWC01009660.1:13333-23333 GCA_023375785.1 Penium margaritaceum
GTGACTATGCGTGGGACAGAGGTGCACGCAGTCGGGGGACCTTTGTTTTGTGTGTGTGGGGTACGGCTGTGTCATGGCACAGCACAAAGCAGTCTTGTGTGGCTTGCAATATGGCAGAGGCTGAATACATGGCGTTGGGCAAAGTAGCGTGTGAGGGAATCTGGTTGGCGCGACTGCTAGAGGAATTGGGCTTGTGTGTCCATGCTATACCACCTCACAGTGACAGCTCAGTAGCGTGCCGCATTGCCGCGAATGATGGTGTGCTGCATCCACGCACAAAGCACACTAGCGTAGAACAACACTTTGTCAGAGAAGAAGTTGAAGCACAGGTTGTCCGAGTCTGTCCCATCAAAAGCGCTAATGAACTGGCCGATTTCCTTACTAAAGTGCTTCCCTCCTCCTCCCTCCATCATTAACTCCAGCAACTTGGCTGCATCCCTGCTACACTCATGTCCAAGGGGGCATCTTAATTCTCTCCTATACATATTGTTCACTCTATGGTGGCCACGATTGTGCAGGGCATGCTGAGTCAGAGAATGGAGGTGNGGTTGTCCGAGTCTGTCCCATCAAAAGCGCTAATGAACTGGCCGATTTCCTTACTAAAGTGCTTCCCTCCTCCTCCCTCCATCATTAACTCCAGCAACTTGGCTGCATCCCTGCTACACTCATGTCCAAGGGGGCATCTTAATTCTCTCCTATACATATTGTTCACTCTATGGTGGCCACGATTGTGCAGGGCATGCTGAGTCAGAGAATGGAGGTGGCGCATAGTGAGCGCATGCGCCACCAATAGGTGGTCCATTCTCTAACTGCCTTCTCCCAGCGTACTCACTTCCCTCCTGACAGCATTGCCCCAGCATCATCTGGCCATTGCTTGATTGGCCTTGCCTAAACCGTGACTTGTTCCTTAATCCTGACCTAGCCTAGTCCTTACGAAGGGACAAAACTTTTCGCTGAGCGGAGAATTCGCTGCGGCAAACTTGCAGCAAAAAAATCGGCCGCAAAATATAGCATTGGATTGAATTAAGCGGCGAAATTCATTTCCAGTGTTGAAAATTTTAAGTTGAATTTTTTCAATTCTCCCCCAAAAACCTTTCTTTCAGGGGAAGATTCAAGGCCATGCCCTAGTCCCCTGCACACATTGCCTGTGGTGACACATGAAATCATACAGAACTTGCTCCCAACCCCCAGATCCGAAGATAAAAAAAAAATCTAATATTTTGATAATTCTAACGCAAAGAAAAAAAATTGCCTGCAAAATTGCGCTGAGCGAAAAATTCGCCCGTTGGATTGAATTAAGCGGCGAAATTTATTTCCTTGGTCCTTACTGTGAACTTCCTTCCTCTTTCCTCGCTCTATCGGCTTGGGATAGGTGGTTTTGTCTCTGCCTGTGGTCTCAGGGGGACTCCCTCCACTTGCACGACTCTGCGTACTGATTCTCCTCACTCCTTCTAGTTTTCCCTTGTCTCCTTTGCTGAAGGTTCTCCCACCCTGTCCTCCCTACCTAGATCTCCCAGTCCAATTGCCTCCTCCCAAGAGTCATCGCCGGTCTCTACGTCTTATGAACCCTCCAAGTAAGTATCTATAACAGTCATTTTCACGGAAAAGTTCCTAGCTCATTCTACTCCTGGCTCACCTCCCGCTATTGTGTCGTAGGATGTAGCATCGGTTGATGCTCCAGAGCCACGTTATGAGTCTCAGGTCCATATTGTCAGCCTTGAGTCAAACACACATGGGAGAATGTTGCGCTCTCTCCCTCAGAAGTCTGCCTCCCAATCCTCTCAGCTCTCCTAGCATCGCTCGGGCTCCAGCACATCATCCGCTGCAGCCAGCTCTTCAACCAGATCCACTGGTCTTGATGCACTCAATCTTGCTATCCCTTTCATCCACCTGAACTCCGCAGTGGGATATGCACTTGTCGCTCATGAGTTCCACAGTATCCTCGAGGCCTTTGTCACTAGCTATGTTGCAGCATGATTTATGGCAAGCGGACTCACTACACTTTCCCTAGAGCTCACCACAATATGATAGGCACGTGAGGCAGCTGATGCTGAGCTCTAGGAAAAAAAAGGGATGCAGGAAGAGTTGAGTGCCCTCAAGGAAAATGGGGAGTTTGAGCTTGTGGATCTACAACCATAGCGTGCTTGGTTCCTCAAAGAAAGCGCCGACGGTGAGCTACGCCTTGCATTTTTTTGCAAGGCAAAAAAATGCAAGGCGTAGCTCACCGCCGGGGATGAACTAGAGGAGATATTCCCTCCAATTGGGCGAAACCACCACTGCTCATGCTCATCTGAGGCTGGTTGCCCAACATAACTTGGTGCTGATGCACATGGATGTCAATAATGCGTTCTTGCATGGAAGTCTCAATGAGGAGATCTACATGATACATTCATTGGGCTTAATTGATGGCACAAACAAGTACAAGCAACTACATGTGTCCCTGTGCAGGCTCAAGTAGTCCCCGCACTATTGGAACATGGAGGTTTCCTCCACCCTTGAGAGAGGCAGCTATTGACACAGAACCATGGACCCAATGCTCTTTCTGAGTGCTCCCTCAAGGCCCGTCCTCGTCTACGATGACGTAGACCAGGACGGGCTTGCTGCTGAAGTCTTCTCATCCACCCAAGCTGGAGGATACAGCCAATGTTTCCCATTGCCTTGGTATGATCGGATTCCTCATACATCTTACCACCACTACTGGGACGGATGTGACCTTCTCCTTCAAGCTCTTGGTCCAGTTTTCCCAGCAGCCCCACCTGAGACATCTCAAGGCCGCATTACGAGTTGTCAATTACATGCTCTCGATAATATGTGTAGCATTGTGCTATCGCGCAACCCTCCGTGGTTGTCGACCGCTGTGTAGAAAACAGATGGGTGCACGACGTAGATGCTCGCAGCCACAACAGTTAGATCTTTCTTGTCGGTGGGACTACTATTTCTTGGAAGAGTGGAAAATAGGGAAGTATTTCTATCAGCTCAAGTGATGTAGGATGTGTTGTGCTGGGTGCATGAACGTGTGCAAATGTATGGTTTTCTTGCTTGCTGCAACAGGTGCTTGTTCTCATTCACTTCATCACTCTATGCTACAACAATCACAACACTAAGGAAATCGCTGAGCACGATGGCATGCATCATTCAAGAACACCAATTTTGAGCATCACTTTGTGTATGAACACATAGCGGCCGGAGAGGATTAGGTTGTTTGAGCCGACACTCGTCAATAGTGTGCAGACTTTCTTACCACAGCTCTTAGCAGTGGCATGTTCAAGGCATCTGTGCATGCTATTGGCTTGTAGCACACACCGGAGCCTCTTTTCTCCGTAGCACCACAGAATAGAGGCACTTTTACATCAAGGCATCATATTTTTGTTGCTCCTAGACACAGTTGCATAGAGGTTAGCAGCACCACATAGCACCAGATCATCAAAGATCTACGGCACCGCAACACTGGTATTTGGACATTTCTATGCCAAGGCGTAGCAATGTTACCACCAATAGCACCACACAATACCCGAGCCCCTGTGATTCACAGCACCGCAGTGGCAAGGCACCTTGAAACCAAGGCATAACAGTACTGTTGCACCTAGACACCGCTCCACCAAGGTACTACAGTACCACACAATACCGAAACATCTAAGCTCTACAATACCGAGGCACTTAAACACCAAGTAGTACTACAACATCAAGGCACCTTGACTACGAGGCATTCTTGCCACTAGAAGTAACCTTGGCCGCAACAGCAATCTTGGAGTCTCCGTTAGAAACCACGCTGTTACCAACTTCATCCACTCTCGCTCATGAGCGCTGGCAAATTGAGGAGAAAGTCATGCAATACGAGGCTAGAGCCAAGATAGAGGAGTGGTCACGCATCTGCCAAAAAAATTTGGAGTACTACCCTAGAGAGGAATTTGACCCTACAGAGTGGTACAAGAGGGAGGTAGAGGCACACTCTCTATAATCTTCAGATAACGCTCTCATGCTGCACCACGTGCCAGCCACGGCCGCACCACGGGATCAACGTCCACTACAAGAACCTGTAAGCTGTCCCATTGTCCATAGAACGCGTTGGCAGAGTCAGCATGCCACTCCTTGTGGGACAGCACCACCACCACCAGTAGCAACTCATAGGCCCTCTGCGCTGCATTCTCCCTTAACTCCAATTACTTCTAGTTCAAAAGTCGCCTCCTCACGTCTTTCTGACATTACCTCTACTGTGGAAGCAACACTTTTCTCTTGATGTGGTTGCCTCCACATTCGCTACCTCAGCACATGCGGCTCGTGCTCTAGCCAGCACTGCCATGGGTAGGGCAATTGATACCTACACCATAGTTGCAGTCGAGTAGGGACTGCTTGCAGCCGCTGCCATAGTCAACATTGTCACACAGGTTGCCGCTATAGCAGACGCAATAGCATCAGCAGCTACAGCAGGAGCCACTATACTTTCCAATGTAGTTACCTCCATCCACACTTCTACCGTGGAGGCCTTCTGTATAGCTTCCTCATGGATTTTCAGCCACCACATCCAATTCTTTATCTCCATAGGCGCGGCCATCACCACCCTTGCAAGTGCCACCCTGACCGGGGCTGCATGTCTCATTGTCTCTGTGCCTTTCACCACATCTATCATCGCAAATTTGGCAAGAGCGGTGCTGCCACCTCTTTTTGCCCTTCATTGTTAGCTCTGGTAAGGTCGGCACACTCTCTCCCTTGCACTCGTCCCTTGTTGCCTCTACGTGGCCGTGTTTGTGCGTCCATGTCTGTTGCCTTGCAGGACAAATTTCAGGGCCACACTCACTTGATTTATTCATGTCCACTAGGGCAGGAAAGAAAATGCCAAAATTACCTTGACAAAGTTGTCTCATTGCACCATGCAAGTGGATGATGACCCGTATGCTACATTGCAGGAAGAGCTGCAGCAAGAGCATGCTACTCTCCAACCGGCCCCCACTACAGAGCACAATGCAGAGGAAATTTTTCGTAGTGAGCTGGTTGATCATGAGACGTTTGCCAATCACATAATAGACCTAGTCCTTAACCTTCTCCAGCCCACACTTTGCTCCACACCCTCCGCTTCCACTGCTGCTTGCAGCCCTGCTGCATTCTCCATGTCACCCCCTTCCGCATCCACTAGCTTACTTTCCTCTGACCCTCTTGTAGTTTTCACTGCCGCGGGTGTAGTAGCTGCCAAAGCAATTCCATTTCCCATGCACCGTAGGCCAGACTGTGATTCTCTTCCACCTAAATTCACTTCTGATCTCACCTTGTCCTCATGGGAGGTTTGCTTTAGTGCATGGATACAAGGCGAGAAACTGTGGGAATACGACCACGGACCGAATCCCCTAGCTCTTCCTTCCTTTGTTCCTGTTGATGCTGAGTCTAGTCACACGGTTTGTGCTCTCATCCGTGCTTGACCTGATGATCTCATTGACGAAATTGAGTCCTAAAATGCTGACACTGCACACTGCACACCTGCTGATCCTTTTGGCGCATACGCCCTCATCAATCGTCGCACCACTGTCACAGACCATGCTGCATAGAGTGTCCTCACTGTCCAGTTCAACATGCTATCTATGCATGCTGATGAGGTTATGGATGCCTATTCGGCTCGCAATTTCCGCCTGTTAAGTGACTTGGAAAAAGTTGTACCTGAGTAGCTTCCTACAGTTCTCTCCATTGTCAACGGCCTCAACCCAGAAATTTCTGACATCTTCAGAGAGTTGAAGGCCTCTGAGCTGGAGCGTCTTGTCACAGAGTCTATTCTAGATGATGCTCCTCCAGGCATCGGTGTCCTCTGGGAGTTCACCTCTCAACGTCTCACAGACTGGTGAAGCATCCTACAAAACCAGATGCATCCATCGTGCTATAGACGTAGTAGCCACCATGCACTACCATCTTCACCAACCTCCTCTTCTACTTCTTCCTCATCCTCCCCCTCCACATCAGCTACTTCTCTCTTCATTCAGGATAGGGGGGAGTGATGGGCGTGGTCAGAAAAGAGATAACGGTGGCAGAAGATCAGGTGGACAGGGCGGCGTGGAAAAGGAATGAGTTCTTGTAGTTCCACCTCTTCATCGTTCGCCTCCTCGTCAAGGTGTGTTACGTGTTAAAACTGTGGTGCCGCTGGCCATTCCACTCCCAAGTGTCTTGCGCCGCCTGACGATGCTCGCAGAGCATCTGCAATGCAGGCACATTGGACATGCACCACAAGCAACTCTGGTAGTTCTGTCCACATGTCCACTACTACTGCCCCGTCCAGCCGTAGTCCATCTTCATCGATGGATGCAGTAGTCCACACCACCGCAGCGGTCGCACCTCCATCTCCTTACCCATCTCGGTATGTCTCTTCTGGCATGTTCATCACCCCTGATCCACCTGAGGACGACCGTCAGTTGGACGCCGTTCTCTCCCACGCCGTCCACAAGCGTCATCTCCATGACCAGTCAAATGAGAGTGGATGTTCAGGTTTGGAGTTATTTGCATGTGTAGTGGATAGGGAATTGTGTGGCTCTACTTCTGGTCATGTCCAGACGGTGTTTGCTAGTTAACGCTTTATTGATTGAGGAGTGGTAGTCTGTTTGCTTGCATCACTATCTTGTAGCCTGCGGTGAGGAGCTCCCTCCGCACTCTGCCATTGCCACTATGAGTGTGTGGTGACTTTTGGATCGTTGACATAGGAGCCACTTGCCACATGACCTCCTCACATTCCTCCTTTGTCTCGCTTGGTCCTTCTACATCTATTTGCTGTATCCGCACTACCTCCATTCAACTTCTCCCTGTTCAGGGCATTGGAGTGGTTCAGTTTTTTGGACTAGGGATGGAACTGTTTTTTCCTGATGTGTTGTACATTCCCTATCTTGATTTTAGTCTGCTCTCTATTACTGCACTCGATGACCAGGGCATGGAATTTTCCTCCAACCNTCTCTCTCTCTCTCTCTCTCTCTCTCTCTCTCCCCTCTGCTCACACACAACTGTTACACCAATATCATTAACAGCCATTCACACTGCTCCCATTAACAGCCTGCATTGCACGCTTCCTGCTAACGGTCTTGATGCCTCCACCTTTCCTTCCCCTTGCCCTACTGACTGTCTCGAGTATCCTCAGGAAAAAATGCATCGGTCCCTACTCTCATCTCTGTGTCCTGCATGTCCATCCCCTTGACCTCTTGCATGCTAATGTCATGGGTCCGCTTGCTCACAATACTCACAAAAGGAGGGGGGTTGGTCGCTATGTCCTTTGTCTCATTGGTGACTTTTCTTGCATGCGCTGGATCTTTGATCTCAAGAAAGTGAGTGATGTATGCTCCACTCTTGATACCTGGATTTCCCATGCCGGACTTGCTTGTGGTCGCCATCTTTGCGTCTTTCCCTGTGACTGTGGGAGGGAGCTGATGGATCCCTCTGCCCGCTTCCTCACTTCACACGGTGCATGGAGCCCTCCACTCCCTACACACTCAATAAAACAGCGTCTCCAAACATTGGAACCGGATCCTTGCTGATGGTGTGTGCACACTTCTTAGTGCCTTGAATCTTACCCGCTCATTTTTTAGGCTATGTCATACATGACCTGGGACTAGAACCGTGTTCCACACTGTCCTCTCCCTGTCATGTCACACCCTTTGAGGGCTGGTTTTGTTGTCACGCGGACGTGCATCTTGCTCATATTTGGGACTACGTTGTTGCCGTTGGGATCCTCGAGGGCCTTTGCGACAACAAGCGTAGCCCCGCCGTCCATCTTTGCACCTTTCTTGGTGTCTCTGCTATGTTTAAGGCGTGGCGCTTCTGGGACACCGCTCCCGGGTCATTGAGTCCCAGGATGCTCTCTTCTTCTAGGATTTCTTTCCTCAGGACTTTATCCCATGTCACTCCACCCTTTTCTTTGTCCTTGCTCTGTCGGCTTGGAGGGGGCGGCTCTGTCTCAGCCTCATCCCTCACAAGGATCCCTCATCGTAAGAATACCTCCTACACAATTCCCACTTCTAGCTCTCATTCTTCGCCTCCATCTCCACTTGTCTCTTTCACGAATGGTAATTCTTCCCCTCCATCCGTTTCACCGACTGCATCTTCTCCAGAGTTGTTGTAGAATTCCTCTCCTTCTACATTGTTCGCATCCATAACCGTCCGACACAACCCTCTGCTAGTGTCTGCACACTGTCACCTACGCTGTCCACTTTTGACTCACCATAGACACCTGCATGACAGACCTAAGTTTCTGCTGATGCCTCAGTGCCTGATGTCTTGGAGCATCCCCTTACATCCCACTCTCTTGTTGGTCCTGAGCCATACAAACATGAAGGGAGAATTCGCTTTTTTCCTCAGCGCTCTGACTCTCATTCATCTCAACCCCCTCAACGCTACACTCACACTGGTGCATCATCCACTATGGTTGGATCTTCCACGAGACCTAGTGGCCTAGATACGCTCTGGCTTGCTGTTAGCGTAGTCCATCCTAACTCTACTGAGGGATGTGCACTTGTTTTTCACGAGTTTCACAGCGCCCTTGAGACCTCTGTTGCCAAAAATGTTGTAGCCTATATTCCAGCAAATGGACTTCCCTCACTCCCTCCAAAGTCTACCACAGTTTGGCAGGCTTGTGAGATAGCTGATGCTGACCTCTAGGAAAAATCCATGCAAGAGGAGCTGACTTCCCTCAAGGAACATGGGGTTTTTGAGCGTATTGACCTTCCAACAGGCGGCAAAGCTGTCTCGGCCTGCTCGGTTCTCCGGCAGAAGCCGAAACCTTACAACAAGGTGGATAGGTACAAGGCTAAGTTCATAGCCAAGGCGTTCTCTCAGGTCCTTCACATTGAATTTGACAAGACTTTTGCAACATTCAAACGGTATACCACTGCCCATGTCTTCTTCCACCTGGTCACCCAGCATGACTGGGAACTTGAGCAGATGGACGTCAATAATGTGTTCCTATTGTTGGGTTTTGCAGTGGGAGCACACGTGGGAACAGCCAACAACCTGACCGCGGAGCCTTCACAATAGCAAGGGGGTCCTTGCTCTCCCTGGATCTTTTTTGTGTCTAACAAGTTTAGCAGAAGTCAAACTATAGAATGAAATCTTGTGAAAATTACAAAATACACGTACAAGATCTGGCCAAAGAACAGCAGCTAAAGAGAGCTGATGTCCATGCTCTGAGGCATCTCCTGGCCCCAAACTAGGGTGCAACGCCTTGCTAGGCCATCAAGGCTATCCACGAAAGGGTCTCGGTGCAACCATCATCTCCAGTGATGGAAGGCCTTTAGGATGTCAAAGCCACCTCCTCTCTGGGCTGGCAGCTAGTGCTGGGCTTAAAGGGTTGTCAGAGGAAATCCTTGTAGATTCTGGCTGGTCTTGGTAGAGCCACCAAGCTGTGATAGACTGGCCACCAGCAAAAAGGCCGTCCTCCTCCCAGGCTAGCAAGCAGAGCCAGACTTACAGGGGCCTTGGAGGGATCTCTAGTAGTGTCCTCCACCCAAGCTGGCAAGCAGAGCGAGGCTTACAGGGGTCTTGGAGGGATCTCCAACAGTGACTTCCACCCAGGCTTACAGGGGTCTTGGAGGGATCTCCAGCAACGTCTTGGTCAAAGGTTCTCCAGTGCTAAGGCGTGGAGCCTTGCACGTGGACTTGAGATATGGTCAAGCCATTGAAGATCAACTACTAAAGATCAACCACTACAGATAGATGAGTAAGCCAGGGCCACAGCCTTTAACACTTGTGGCCCTGGCAAGCTGATTGCATTGGTGGTGGTTGGAGAAGCTTCCTCGTGTGCACGGTGAAGTTTCACTGTAACCGTGATTCTTGCACCAAAGCTAGCCACGTGGCTTTGTATGTGCAAGCCATCATCCTGTCCGTGATCCTCAGATCCTGTGGCTTGTCATAGATCAGTGCGAGCCGTTGATCACCATAGACGTAATGCTTGCACATGAACGGTCCTTTGAGATGAACGTAAAACGTTGATGTCTAGAATCATGGCTTGAGGAAAATTCCTCTGTATGGAAGCTTCCTCTCTGTG
>SZWC01009660.1:25300-47739 GCA_023375785.1 Penium margaritaceum
CACACACACATATTCACACACACACACACACACACACACACACACACACACACACACACACACACACACACACACACACACACACACACACACACACACATACACACCATCACTGAAGGAGACTAACCTGGGCTGCAGCTCAAGGTGTCCGTACCATGGAACATGCAGTACTGGCGTGTGAGCCGAGTGCAGGAGTGGCACCTAGTGCATTCTGCCAGTTGTGCTTGAGAGCTCCATTGTTGGGTTCAGCCAAATATGCTTGGTCTCCAGTTAGCATGAATTGGAGCAACACAAGATAAGGAGAAATGAATCCGCATACATTCATGGTTGATGTGGTAGAACGTAGTGAAGTCATTCATGTTCACACAGGGTTGTGAAGTGATGTTGGGTTTCTAATCTGTAGCGGGAGGGCTGGTTCGGCCCCCACTCCTCTCTGGAACGAGAGGTGGTCGTGCATCACCCCATTGTGTCAGCAAGGGCTGGCCAACGGCCAGCACTTTGTTGGCCACCGGCCACCTGGATGCCAGCCAACTGGACGGCCGGCGGCTGGCCAAGTCACCGGCCGGCCACCAGCCAACCAGCCGCCAGCCGCCGATTGCAGCCTCAGCCCGATTGGCAGCAGAGGGGCTATGAGGACATTGAGGGTAAGGCCTTGTGGCCTCGTGCCCTTGCCCCCACTCATCCTCCTCGCAAGCGAGTGAGCGAGGACGAGGGATAGGGGGAGCGAGGGTGAGAGCGAGGAGCGAGATGCGTACAAGAAAGGTCAGCGCAAAAATCACCAATCGTGTCTCGCACGCGACAATTTGGTGCCGACATGTCAAAAACAAAACTGGAGTTTTTTAAGGAAAAACTAGGAGTTTTGACACTGGAAAACTTCTGCAAACTCACAAGTTTGGGGTCATGCTCCCCTTGTTTCGGAACCACAATAAGGGGGTGAGGTAAAAACGGAAATCAGCCTCTAGAGACTTGAAACATTCAAGTCTCCCTGCACGGGTTGCTGATGACGATTACCCCCAGTGTTACGCGGAGAGGAAAACCCATCAAGCGAGCTCTGGACGCCATTCTGTGAACTTCGATGATGATGCAAGTATAGGAGTTGGAGGTCCTTAGAGCCAGATAACCCCCACGACCAAGGGTGAGATAGAAACAGCGGCTACGTCATATGCAAAACATAGTCGGCAGTTACTAGCAGCAACAAAAACACCAGAGGGAGGTACGACGTCTACACTCATCCATTTCAAGCACCATAAAGTACTTTAGAATGCTTTTGAGGAGCTCTTCTTTACCCTCCTCATTTCTTTTGGCTTCCTTACCTCTAGGGAGCTAGGGGAAACTTTGTGGGTCAAGGTGGGGAGTGCCAATCCCCAAACCACCAATTTTATCCCTCCTTTCAAGACTCCTTCCTTCCTCCTTCATCCAAAGTTTAGAACAGTGCCCTTTCCCAAGATAAGGGACTCTCACGGCCTGAGAGAACCCTAAAAATAAATATTGTTACTCCTTGAAGATGTTTTATGGCTTCTCCAACGCTGCCGGCTCAAGGGAGATGCCGCCAAGGAATGCAAGAGATGTCAAGGAATGTGAAGAGGAGTCCAAGGAAGACAAGAAGGCAAGAGGGAGATGAGAAGTTGGAACAAGGAATGAAGGAGTTACTAGGAATTGTTATAATTCCTCTTTCACTCTTCGCCCTTGTTTTGTGAGCGCCACTCACACTTCTTGCCTTTCCCTTGAAGTGTAATTTTCTATTTTCCTAGATTCTAGTTACAACCAAATGCCGTGAGTCACGGCTTCCGAAGACTAGTTCCAAAATCCACGTGCTTGTGCCGACCGTGGTGGCCTAGAAAGGTAATGTCTTTCTACCACGTGGTTGTGCCGACCGTGGCGGCCTGGATATAGAAATGGAATTTACAATTGCATCACTGATCGTGAGATTGAGGAAACTTCAAGAGGCGACACCTCCTTGAAGTTGTGAGGCGATCCTCACAATGGTCTTCACCTGCTAGTTGCACGATTGACAAGATGGCAAGTGCTCGACCTTCAAAGAATGACCAGGGCAAGGTGGTGACGGCCTCACCACACGCCCTCGACAGAATCAAAGTCTAGGGAGTTGCCACCGCAAGCACGGTTGCCAAACCAAAGGCAACCATACTGCTAAAGGCAACCAACGCCAACCTCGACGACATTGAGAAGCGAGCAGAAGCCAGAAAAGTGCTCGACGAGCACGTCAACGCGCACGTGGGAGACCCCTACGCGACGGATGACGCATTCGAGGAGGATCACCCGGACAAGGATCCTGGCAAAGAGCACGATGTCAATGATGGCTAAGGCAACGAGGATCGTGATTATAGCCATCTTCGCGCTGCAAACACGCGCCGATTGCTCAAGAAGGGCAAGATGCTTGTCGGATCGCCTGAAGTTGCCGATAGCAGCAAGGCTGTCGAGAGTAACAAAGACGTTGAAAGTAGCCATGTGGGAAGTTCTTGCAAGAATGAGCCGGACGATGTTGTCGCAAAGGCAATTCGTGATGATCATCAAAAGTTTGCTGAGTTAGCTGCCGAGGCGGAAGGCCAACTCAAGATCAGTACCAATGATGGAGGTGCGGCACCACCCAAAGGAGTGGAGGCAGACCCCCCTTCTTACGATGTGGCGGCAATGGGGCAGACCAGTGCCCACTCGAGCTTTGTTGGTGACGACAGCCTCCTCCGAAAGGTAGAACTCCTTGGAGACGTGTACGTGAACTATACCATCCAAGAGTGGATAAAGGTGTATGGATAACGCGAGACCCTCAAGGCTATCGTCGATGCTCTGACGACATCAGAGCTAGAATTCGCCAACCTACTAGTAGAGCATCACAGACCTTGACCGCGATTTCTAGCTGCATCTCTTGGCCACTCATGAGGCAAGTCACTGATGCAACGACCTTGATAAGGTGTTGCACACTATGACCCATATGCGGATGCAACAGCAATCGCAGTGTGCCGTAGGTGTTGAGGCCACCGTTGGTGGTAATGACAGCTTGCCTACCTTGACGACTGCGGGTCCGATCATGAACACGTCCTTCCTCAACAGTGTGGAGATTTTCTGGAAGGGCGTGAAGCTTACCAAATGGTTGAATTACATGGAGTACGTTCAATACTTCCACAAGGCTCCATTCTATAAGTGGGACAACCTTACCAAGACTCGTCTAAAAGACAAGCTCTTCAAGTATGTGGTCAAGGAGTGGGGTGGGCAATAGCCGTACCTCGACTGGCAACCCATGCCGTGGGAGGCCTTCTACTCAATCATGGGCAAGAAGTGTACCTAGCGTAAGGAGGTGTAGCGAGCCTTCCATAAGATCAAGGACTTCAAACACATGGGTAGCTCACTTGAAACCTACTTGAGCGAGTTCATTGTACTCGTGGAGGAAGCCAAAATCTTCACCAAGGGCAATGGGAATCAGACCTTCAAGCACCCGGAGTGCATGCTGCTTGAGTACTTGTGTGATGGTCTAGCCAGCGAGAAGCTAAAGGAAAAGACCACCACAACGGCAACCGGCCAGGCTTGGACAAGCCGGAGGGAATGGCGGGACTACATGAGTTAAAGTGTATTCCGAGAACCCAAAGCACTGCTTGGACACACAGCCAAAAGTGTGTGCATAGCAAGGTCTCGACATGCGCATGGAAGCTACGGGGGTTAGAGGGGCAGCCGGGCAGCGGGGCGGGGCCAAGGACGAGCAGCCTGCAAACCCTTCAATCAAGAAGACCAGCGGGCAAAAGACCCCAAACCACAAGCGCAGCCGTGACAATGATGACCTGTAGGCGGCACGTGAGCGTTGCAACACATCATTCCACTATAGACTCTGCCACAACCGTATGCAACCTGGTCACTTTGGGGCTCAGTGTCTTGAGGCTACCGGTGGTGGACAAGAGGTAGTGGCGTTAGTCGCAGAAGCAGCACCTCCTGGGGATGGTGAAATAGGAGGCTACGCATAAGGCCGTGGACAGGGTTGCGATCACGGTAATGAGCGCGGCTGTGGTAACGGACAGGGCCATGGGGTGGGTTTTCTCCATTCTTGATGGTCGTTAAAGGGACCAATCACGGGTAAAATTGGCTCACGAGTGTGGGTACATGTTTTCAGATGAGGGTGTTAGATGAATTGAGTTTTTGACGAGTTTTCACTTCTCTGTTGTTTCCTCCCCTCTTGTTGAACCTCATTCTACACTTGCTGGCCGCCATTGTCCACCAAACCTTGCATCTTCAGACGAGATGTGTGATTGGACATGCTTAATGGTGGCGACACCAACCATTGTGCAAGAGTTGTGTGATGCATTGATTAAAGCAGTGCGTTCAATTACCTTCGATGTACCTTTCCGCAACGATCTTGACCCAGTCAAATTCAAAGACTGGAAAGTGCTGGCCAAATCTACATGTGGCCACAAGATGTGGACTCAAGTAGGTGAATCATAGAAGCTGCGGCGTCCGTTGTATATGTTTTGTTTCTATCACAAACTCAGCTCGTCGTTGTCAAGCCTGTTCACTCATAAGAGTGGAGGCAACATGATGATGTAGCTCAAAGGACACCTAGCTGGTGCTCTTACAAATGCATTGGCTTACACTGGAGGACATGACTTCTTGTTTAACCTTGGCTTACCCAACAGGTTGGCCTGAAGTATGAGCCATCGTATAGTGCAGTTGTCGTCAGTGACAACAGTACGGTACCAGTCATCGGTACTTATGAAGCAAAAAATTGTATTCAGGGGTACACGCAGGGCGTCACGTTGAAGGTACTCAACCTTTGTGAACTTGTTTGACGTGGTGCTAGGCGATCCCTTGCTCCATGAAAACAAGCCTCTAATGTGCTTTGAATCAAAGCGTTTGATTTTTTCCAAAAGCGTCGCTTTACGCAGATTCCGAGAGCGGAATTGGCACCGACCCGACTTAAGGTCCATGCTAGCTTCTCTGGGATGCATTTCAAGAGACGTCTTTGACAAGGTGGTCGATACTTCTTGGCTCGGCTAAGGAAAGTGGAGGAAAACATGAAGGAAAACACGGTGCTAGAGATCAAGTATCTAATGGCAGAGTTCTCGGATGTATTCCAAGACCCACTAGCTGGGCTTCCACCAAAAGAACACATGGGTTAAGCGATTTTGCTACAACCGTAGGCGACTCCTCCATTCAGACCCATGTACCACCTTAGTCTGCTAGAGAGGCAAGAGGCCAAATGCCAAATTGAGCTAAGAAGCTTGACGTACGGTGTGATCCTTGATCCTTTTTCTAAACAAAATGGAAGGTGTTTTACACATGTACGTGGACTACCGGGTGCTGACGATGAAAAATCTATTCCCCTTACCGCGGATCAACGACTCGTTTGACCAACTCCAAGAGGCAAAAGTCTTTTTGTCCTTAGATTTGTCTCAAGGGTACCATCAAATCTGCATAACGGAAGATGATGCTCCCAAAACTGCGTTCTGAATGCACATGGGACATTATCAGTTCCGAGTTTTCCGATTTGGGCTAATGATCATCTCAGCAACATTCTAAGGAGAAATAATCTGAAATTTTGTCAAGCAACTTGGCCAGATTATCTTGGTTTACCTGGATGACATCCTGGTTTTCTTCAAATCCATGGAAGAGTACATGGAACATCTGTGCGAAGTCCTTGCGATCCTTCGGGAACAGAAATTTCATGTGAAACTGAGCAAATGCAGTTTTGCACAAGATGCGCTACCTTGGACACATCGTCGGCAAGGACGGTATCCGTGACAACCCACAAAAGGTCCAAGCCATGGTGGACTGGCCACGCCCGCAAAGTGTTGGGCAGATTCGGTCTTTCCTCGGCCTTGCAAACTACTTTTTACAGTTTATGCAAGGGTATTAATCCCTGGTAGCACCACTAGCCAGGCTCACGCAAAACAATTTGTGTTGGGAATGGACATCTGATTGCGAGAACGTCTTTCTCAAAGCCAAAGAGCTTCTATCTACAGCGCCCTTCCTAGCTCTTCCGGATCCATCGCAACCATGGGAGGTTTGATGTGATGCATTGGTGGTAGGACTCAGAACTGTCCTCATGAAGAACGGTCACCTAGTGGCCGCAAGAAGCTCATCCCCGCAAAAACACGATACACGACTGGGGATCAAGAGCTCCTTGTGGTAGTACATTCTTTCGATATGAGGTGTTGCTACCTGGAGGGTGCTGAACGGGGTGTGACAGTCGTGACTGGCCATAACCCATGGGCATTTTTCCAAAACACAACCGGACTTCTCAAGACGACAGGCGCATTGGAGCGAATACCTGAGCCGATTCTTGTTCACATGGCAATATCAGCCAAGACGCATCAATGTGGCCGTTCCACTAAGCCGACAGCCTATCAAAATCAAAGCAACCACCAAGATCAGTGGGTGTTTCATGGCCATTGCAACAACAACAATGCAAACACCAGAGCCCCCTCAAGAGATTATCCACTACAACGGTTTTGTCAACAGAATATGGATGGGTTACTATGTGAATTCTTGGTTTCAAGACTCTTGGAATCTAGACAAGTACGGATTGGTGGAGGCCACAGGAATCTTTTGGCACGAAGAACAAGTTGTTGTACCAGCCTCAGGAGACCTTCAAGCGAATATTATCTCCCAGTTCCATGACCCGTCGGTCGCAGGTCATGTAGTACCTAAAAAAAACAGACAGAGACTCTCGGACCACTATTGGTGGCCAGGATGGAGTGTCAATGTCCGTAAATATTGCGTGAAATATGGTGCATGTCTTTGGAATAAGGCAAGTAACAAGAAGCATGTTAGACTCCTTCAACAGCCTTCCATTCTTGAGACTCCATGGTAGTGCGTCAGCATGGACTTCATTGCTTCTCTTCTCGACACGGCCCATGGCCACGATGGAAAACTTGTGATTGTGGATCTTCTGACGAAGACGACACACTTTATTCCTAAAACCACTGATGTGAACACAGAGAAGACTACTCTTTTCTTTTTTTAGGGTGTTGTAAAGTACCACAGCTTGTCGTTGCACATTAACACAAGTTCTGACAAAAGATGCACAAGTACTTTGGCGATGAGTCGCAAATGTCGACAAGGCCTCACCCTCAAACTCACAGACGAACAGAGTACATGAACTGCACACTGGAACAAATGCTCCGTATGTACGTGAACCTTACCATGAATGACTAGAATGAATTCCTAGCATCGTCAGAGTTTGTGGTGAATAAATTGGTGAACGAGTTTACACAATTCATACCGTTTGTATTTGATAGTGGTCGACATCCAGTGGTGCCCTTTTCATTGGTAAAGAGTAGGAGTACAGGAGGACAAGTTCCTTTTGCTTAGTCATTTGCCAAGCACGTAGACTCCTTGTTATAGGAGGCAAAGGGTCACCTTCAAGATGCTTGGCAACAACAAAAGGCATATGCCGACAAAAGTCACCGTGAGGTCTTGTTTGACATCGATGACAAAGTACTGCTTAGAACTAAGAATCTTCGGATGAAGTTGCCAGGGGCGCAAAAACTTCTAGCAAAGTGGATTGGGTTGTTTCCCATCGTTGCACGCATCGGACCAGTGGCATACCGATTGTTGCTTCTGTCGAGTATGAAGATACATGACATGTTTCATGTGAGCGTGTTGGCTCCATACACGGCAAAGGCAACCATTTAGCCACCATTAGTAGTCCTTGCTGCCGACAAGTAATACGAGTCTCTTTGTCTACTCCAGCACCGAGAGCGTACACACCGGTCGCGAGTTGTTAGGGAATACCTCGTTCATAGGTCCAGGTGTAGACCTGAACATAACTCATGGGAGCCCGAATCTCAGACGCCCACAGTGGGCTTGCAGCTCACACAGATCGATGCGTGTCAGGGGGGTACCACCTAAATGCGGAAAAAGTGAACAACATTCCTTTAGGGCGGCATTCATGGACTGCGACCATAAGAGGTTGGGAAAGCTCAAGATGGATGTGGCGCGGACGCTCCAGCCTAAAAAGGGGGTGGCCGCTAGTTGTGCAGACCGACAAGCTGCAGCTTTGGTCCAAGCGCCATGCACGCGTTTATGTCTAGCTGGTGAGTGAAGTTGTATATTTTCTTTCACAATGTTGATGACTCCCTCGAGCTGGTCCATTCGGACCTTCTCGGTCCTCTCCCTGTCGAGTCCTCATCCGATCGGGACCGATATGTCCTGACCCCGACCGATGACTTCACCCGGATGCGGTGGGTTTACAGCCTGCGCCAGAAGAGTGATGCCGCTCTTGTGGTTTGTCTCTTGCTAGTGATGGCTGAGCGTCAGTCTGGCCACTCGCTGCACACCTTCCGCTCGGATTGCGGCGGTGAGTTTCTTGGCGAAATGGACAGTTTCTTTGCCGAGTGCGGGATTTTTTACCAGGACTCTGCTCCTGCCACTCCTTAGCAGAACGGTGTCTCTGAGCGTTGGAACCGCACCAGGGAGGATGCGTTTTGTGCTATGCGGTCTGAGTGCGGTCTCTCAGAATCCTTTGCCTTTGAAGGATTTGCCTACATGACGTGGGTCTGGAACCGCCTCCCGCACGGTCCTCTTCCGGACCACGTTACACCGTATGAACTCTGGTTTGGCCACCATGCCGATCTGCGTCTTGCTCGTGTCTGGGGCTCAGTGGCTTCTGTGTGGTAAACGGAGGATCAGAAGGGGTCCAAGATCTCTCCGCGGTGTCGCTTGTGTGCATTCATTGGTATCTCTCCGCGGTCAAAGGCCTGGCGTTTTTGGAACCCCGCCCGTCGTCGCATTGTTGAGTCCCCCGACGCGCTCTTCTTTTGAGTCTCTCACCTACCGCGATCTGACGTCGATAGTGTCGATGTCTTTCACACACTTTCCTACATGTGAGGTTTCTTGATGGATGGGGGAGTCTGAGCCTACGAGCACCTCTTGTCTGGCTGATGTGTCCGTTCGAGCCCCCTCCACTTCTCGGTCTCTGGCTCTTGATGATCCGGCGATCATTGTTGTTGGCCCAGAGACCTCTCCCATCTAGCCTGTCTCCTCTCCTACACCCTCACGCCCCACATATACCCATGATGCTGTCCCTCTGTCCACAGATACTCCTAGCTCTGTGGGCGGTCCTGCTGCCACTCCCAGTCCTGCGTCTCCCATCCGTTCACCAGCCTCTCCTCCCACTACATCACCTGCCCCTGTGCCTCAGTCCTCACCGGATGTGGTCGTGCCTGTCTCTGAGACTACGGTCAGCCCTTCCAGCCCAGGCTACTTGTGTAAGACGGGTGGTTGTCTTCGACCGTTGGGCTTTGGAGCTCAGCGAGTGTCATGTCCCGCACCCAGGCGCTCGACTAGCAGCGTTAGGAGTGGCAATTCCGGCACAAAAGCCCTCGGCATGAGTGTCCGCACAGATCACACAGAGGTACATCCACCGTGTCCTATAGGGCATGATCTTGTCACTCGCGAGTTTTGTACCGCTTGTGATGTAATAGCTGACCTTGTGGTCATCAGGCCCAGTTCTGAGGCGTGTGTACTCGCCACTCAGAGCTCTCCCTCGTTGGCGCCTGATCCAGGCACAGTGAGGGACACCCTCTCATCAGAGGATGCTGACGCCTGGCGTGCCGCCTGCGAGGATGAGCTTCGTGCCATCCGAGAGCACGGAGTTTACAAGCTAGTTAACCTTCCACCTGGGAGGAAGGTGATTCATGTCAAGTGGGTCTTTCGCAAGAAGGTGAAGCCGGATGGCTCACTGGAATGCCACAAGACTCGCTTGGTCGTGACGGGGTACTCTCAGATTGAGGGCGTTGATTACATTGACAACTTTGCCCCTATTGGCCGCATGACCTGAGCTCGCACTTTGTTTGGTGTGGTGGCTCTGCATGAATGGGAACTCCACCAAATGGATGTGAACAATGTGTTCCTCCATGGCTCTCTGGATGAGGAGATTTACGTGGCCTAGCTACCAGGCTTTGAGGACGATGACAAGGTCTGGCGCTTGCGCAACTCCTTGTACGGACTTTAATAGTCTCCTCGGTGCTAGAACCAGGAGATCACAAGCACTCTAACTCGTGCGGGTTATGTATGGAGCGAGGCAGATCCCTCCCTTTTCATCCGACAGGCGCCTGAGCGGTTCACTGCCATCCTGGTCTATGTGGACGACCTCCTGATCGCGTCTCCCTCCATGGAGGCCGTGAAAGAGGCCAAGGCGGTCCTCCTACTGCCTATAAGGATGAAGGATCTTGGTCTTGCAGCGGTGTTTCTTGGCATGGAGATTGTAAGAGACCGCAGATACCGAACGCTTCTGTTGCATTAGGCCCGATACGCACGCATTGTGGGGGAGCGCTTCAGTGACCTCCTTGGCACAGTGCCAACGGCCTCTACACCTCTGACACCTGATGGGCAGGACACCCCAAAGGTAGACGATCCCACACAGCTGGGAGAGACAGTGGATGTGACCTTGTACCTCCGCCTAATCGAATCTCTCATGTACTTGGCCACTACCACACACCCCAATATCGCTTTTGCCGTCAACCTCCTTGCACAATTCTCGTACGCTCCACTTGCTAGAGCCCTCCAAGCGGCTTTACGAGTGGTGCGGTACGTGGTTTCCACACAGTACCTCGGACTCTGCTTTCGCCGGCAGTGCTTGGTGGTTCTTGACGGCTACACCGACAACGACTGGGCCTGGAGCGCAGATGGACGCAGTCGCACCGGCTACGTGTTCCTACTCGGTAGTACCGCTTTATCTTGGCGCAGTGCGAAGCAGGGCTGTATCACACGTAGCTCGTTGGAGGCAGAGTATGTTGCTCTGGGTGCAGGGGCTGTTGAGTCAGCGTGGCTCAAACGCCTGTTCCTTGAGCTGGGTCAGTCAGTGCCGGCCATTGTGCTTCGTTGTGACAACCAGAGTGCTGTTGTTGCCATTGGGAAGAGCTAGAAAACCTAGGCAGCAGGTTGGGGCAGCAGCGTTGTTGATGCAGCGTGCGGGCTTCCACGCTCATTGCTTAAGTCAGCTACCCCCTCAGTCCGCTGCTCTAGAGTCTATGTCTGGAAGCTTTGGGTTTGTGACTCAGAATTGCGCGCGCCAGTGTTAGCGCCAGAAAGCAGCTGAAAACTGAAAGTGATTTATTAGGAATGAAGAATGAGCAACAATGGGAGACCCCTCCAAGTTCTAGCTCCCCCCCACTAGTGTAGAACTTGTTACTCAGCTAACCAGCCAATCAGAAAACAGTCCTAGACCTATTTTCTGGCGGGCAGGGTTTTCTCGGTGAGCCATGCCAGACGCCCGACAGCCCAAAACCCGTGCGTCATCCGTTTTGCCTGAAAACTGGACCATACCATAATACCGGCGCTGCAAACGCAATTGTGTGGTCAGAATCAGCTAGAGAAATAGTAGCAAAGAGTTATGGCTGCCCGAACCCGGGCAGTGCCTACGACACTCAATGACGTCAAGCACGGCCACACAGCAGGAGACATGGACCCTAGGCATAGCATGACGATGCAGACGCAATGCCACAACCAAAAACAATGCTTAGTGCATGGAAATAGCATCTGTAGTGGCAATGACCGTCGGCAACCCGACCGGCGCGGAGGCCTGCCAATGGAGCTGAGCGCATCGCCGTAGGAAGGGGGCTTCAGCGAATGGTGCGTGGGCCTCAGCGCGCGTCGGCTCCACAGAGCGACTCTCCATCGGCGTTGAGTCTCGCCGTCAGTCATCTACACGCCGATGTACACAAGCCAGGAGGACACACCAGAGTACAATGAGAGATGCGCAAAAACCAACACTCCCCCATGACTCACAAGCGTAGTGCACATCTGCGGGCAGAGACACAGACAACGACTAGACTCCCCCAGACCACGTAGAGATGCAAGCAGGGACAAAGAGAGCAACTCACGGACGCACACCGACCGAACTCACAGCCTTCTTGAACAAGTCACGCTTCAGTGCCTTGGTCAAGAAGTCAGCCAACTGTTGTGCTGTCTCAACCCACACGATGCTGATGCTACCGTCATGCAACAACGAATGCACATAGTGACACTGAACGTTGATGTGCTTTGTGCGTGTGTGATGCACGCCGTCATTGTTGGCAATGGCCATGGCACTCTCATTGTCACAATGCAACGTGATGGATGCGACAGGCTGACGCAATTCGGACAACAAATGACGTAGCCACACTCTCTCACACGCGCTTGAGCCAAGAGTCACATACTCAGCCTCAGTAGTGCTACATGCAATGCACCCCTGCTTGCCACTGCGCCAGGACACAGCTATGCCGCCAATCAGAAAGATCCAACCTATGCGACTCTTTTCGTCCGGACTGCCGACCCCTTCATTGTCGGTATATCCTACCGCGACCACAGACGACTGACGGCGGAACATGAGACCTCACCGAGGAGTCGAGACAACATAGCGCAGTACTTGGATTGCGGCCTCGTAGTGGAGGTGACGTGGCTCCTAAGAGAACTGGGCCAGGAGGTTGGCGGCGAACGCGATTTCTGGGTGCGTCGTCGTCGCCAGGAACATCAATGACCCAATGACTCGCAGTTACGTGGTCACGTCGACCGGCTCCCCCACAACAGCTGGGTCAGGACTCTTCAGCTTCACCTGACCATCGGGTGACATGGGTGAGGATGCGCTCAGCACGAGTGGTTGGTCCTCCGCAAAGCGGATGGACGGAGTCTGCACATAGGCGGCCTGGTGGATGTGTAGGACGCCCTGGGAGCGATAATGCTCGAGCTCCATGCCCAAGAAGACTCTGGCAGATCCGAGATCTTTCATCTTGTAGGCGGCGTGCAGCAAGTCCTTGACGCGCTGGATGGCAGCCGTGTTTGGTGACACAATGAGGAGATCATCGACGTAAACCAGAACAGTGGCAAAAGTCTGGCCTTGCAGACTGAAAAACAGTGTGGGGATAGCGGTGCTACGCTGGAGTCCGCCCCGAAGGAGCATGCTGCTGATTTCTTGGTTCCAGCATCGAGGCGACTGCTTCAGGCCATAAAGGGCCTTTCGCAGTCGCCAGACTCTCCCAGTGTCGTTGTCGAAGCCAAGGGGCTGCACCATGTAGAGCTCCTAACCCTCCAATGAGACATGGAGAAACGAGTTGCACACATCCATCTCATGCAGCTCCCACCCATGCAGAGCAACCAGGCTAAAGAGCGCCCGGCTAGTGGAGAAGCGGCCAACTAGGGCAAAGATATAGGCGTAGTCGACCCCTGCAATCTGGGCAAACCCCTTGGTTGTAAGGCGGGCCTTGTACTTGTCCAAGGACCCGTTGGGCTTCCACTTGTGCCAAAAAACCCACTTTGTGCCGATGGCCTTCCGACCTGGAGGAAGGTCGACGAGGTCGTACACATGGTGCTATCGGATAGCAGCGAGCTCATCAGCGCGGGCAGCGTCCTAGTGTGCGGCCTCAGGAGAGGCTTGTGCCTCGCGCAGGGTGGTTGGGTCCTCCGGACATGCTGTGGAACGGACAAAGAGAGCGTGTGCATCTCGAACCCCTGGTGGGATGCGCGCGAGTGCAGCCACGGCAGCGTGCTGATGCTCATGATGGAGCATGGCGTAGCCTAGTGCAGAGCCCGGGTGAAGGTCTGCAATGATGGCCGAGGTGGTCAAGTCGAGGGCCTTGGTGCCAGGGTCCCCACTCACGACCGTGGGAGTGGAGGAGACACGTGGAGCCACGGGGGGTCGAGGCGCCACGGAACGTGGTGCGACAATCCGCACGCTCGTCGACCATGTGGGTCGGAGGTTGCCGCCTGGGCCACGTGTGTAGCATGGCAAGGCCGGAGGGGCCAGCGGATGTAACTGAGGCAGCTGGCCCGGATGGGCCAGCGCACGCGACTGGAGCTGCCGGTCCGGAGGGACCAGCGGACGCGACTGGGACTGCTGGCCCGAAGGGACTGGCAAGCGCGTGTGGGATTGCCGGACTGGAGGGTCCAGCGGACACGACTGGGGCTGCCGGTCCGGAGGGACTAGCGGACGTGACTGGGGCTGCTGGCCTGGAGGGACTAGCGGGCGCGTCTGAGACTGCCGGGCCGGAGGGGCCAGCAGACACAACTGGGGCTGTCAGTCCGGAGGGACCAGCGGACGTGACTGGGGCTACCGGCCCGGAGGGACCGGTGGGTACATCTGGGACTGCCGGACTAGAGGGGCCAGCAGACACGACTGGGGCTGCCAGCTTAGAGGGACCAGCGGACGCAACTGGGGCTGTTGGCCCGGAGGGACCAACGGACGCGACTGGGGTTGCCGACTCAGGGGGACTGGGTGATGTGTCGCCCGGAAGTGATAGGACGGAGGACGGACTCACTCCCCCATGCGACGGGATAGACGCAAACGAGCCGGAGCAAATGAGGTCACGAGGAAACAGGTCCACGAAGAAGAGTGCATCTCGGGACTCGACGATGCAGTGCCGGGAGGGATCCTTGAAGCGCCAGGCCTTTGACTGACAAGAGACGCCATGGAAGTTGGAGGGACGTCTGCGGGTGGTGAGCTTGCCGGCCTGCTGTGGGGCGGGCAGCCACACCACGGCCACGCAGCCCCAGACGCGAGCCGGGCGGAGGTCAATGTGCTGACCGCACCAATGCTGGTACGGCGTGGACTGGCGGGGAAGGGGACCGTGGGGAATCCGGTTCCAGTCCCAGGTCATGTAGGCCATGGCTTCAAAGTAGAAGCGATCGGAGAGACCGGATTCAACCTGCATGGTGCGGACGGCGTCGGCCATGGTACGGTTCCACCATTCGGAGACACTGTTCTGGGCGAGCGTGTAGGGCGCTGATGTCTCATGGTGGATACCGCGTCCAACGAGAAAGGTCATTACCTCACCCATGTATTCACCACCACGATAGGAGCGAAAGCGGCGAAGAGGGCGGCCACACTCGCGCTCCGCAAGGACAAGCCAGTTCTGTATGGTGCGGGCAACATCGCTCTTCTGCCGAAGGCAGAAGATCCAGCGGTAGCGAGAGTAGTCTTCAGTGAGGGTGAGGACATAGCGGCCGTGCTCACTGACGGACTCGGTGGGGAGAGGGCCCATGACGTCCAAATGGACAAGGTCAAGAGGGGCGGACGCACGGGAAAAAGACAACAGGTATGTGGACCCGTGCATCTTCCTCTGACCGCAATGAATGCACTCAGTGGGGCACGGGAGGGGGAAAGTCTCCGGGTCAAGGCCCTTGGCCGGCTGGGTGCCGAGCATGCTGTCTACGGTGGCAGAGTGTACGTGGCAGAGGCGGCGCTGCAAGAGGCAAGTGTGCAAAGGAGAAAGAGTGTTGGTGACAAACACATGACCTGTGGCGGTCGACGGGGAGGAGACGGAAGGGAAGGAGGAGAGGAGGGGAGGGGAGGAGAGATGGGGTACATGCCACAGGTTGCCACGAGCGGTGGCGTGCAGTACTACGAGACCAGAAGGATGCAGCGACACAGTGCCAACACCACGCGAGTGCACAACGTCCATGCTCATGCGATCAAGTGTAGAGACGGACAGAAGGCTGAGCTCGAGACCAGGGACGAAGAGGACATTGGTTAGAAAGACATCACCTGTAGGACCACGGAAACGAACAACACCAACACCAAGGACAGGCAACACCTGCCAGGAGCCCGTCCGGACACCGGACACATCGCCTACAGGACCGAGCATACTAAAGGCCTCACGAGAGGCCGTCATGTGATGCGTGGCCCTGGAGTCGATTATCCAGGTGTCAGCGCGGTCCGGGACCGGGGTCGCCAAATCGCTAACGGTCACATGGCAGCAAGCAAGGGACGCAGATGCGGTGGAAGGAAGCGGGAACCGAGACTGCCAATCGTCAAGCCATGCAACATCGTCATAGGAAGGGGTATAGGAGACCACGGGAGACGATGCAACAGACAAGGAAACGGGACACGACCGTAGATCAGTCTCAATCATGCAAGGCGGGGCAGGAGAGCAGGATGTGATGCAACTCGCACTTCCCTGGGGAGGAGGGCGCGTCAGGCCTGGCTGGAGCGCGATGAACTGCTCCAGCCGATGCTCACGGGAGGACGGCCCGGGAGTGTAGACCGAGTGTGGTGTGACGGTACCAGAGCCTGGGTAAGGGAGGGACAGCGCCGGTGACGGGAACGGAGGCGCCGACAGCTGTGGGTAGTACTACTGCGACGCGGGTGTCTGCGGGACATGCGGAGCTGTCGGAGTGGCGGAGGTGCTGGACGAGGTCAAAGTGTCAAGGCCAGTAGCAGCGACGGCGGCACAGGCAAGACGGCGCTCCCGCTGGCCACGCATGGTGGCGATGATGCGCACCTCGTCTGTCGGGAGGGGGCACGTGTACCACCCGTGCCCAGGCTGGCCACAGTTGTGGCAGACCGAGCCACCACCACCGGACCTGGTCGACGGCTACTACTGCTGCTGTTGCGGTGGACCCTTGCCTTTCTTGTTCCGACTCTTCTTCTTCTTCCCCGAAGACGATGAGGTAGCTGCGGCGGGGGAGGCGACGGCCACTGAGGCAACGGCAGGGGAGGCTAGGGCAGGGGATGCAAGAGCCTCTGTGCGATGGAGCTCGGACTCCTGGAAAGCTTCCTCAATGTGGACGAAGAGCTCTTATGCCCAGGACATGAGGGTGTCTTGGGCTACCATCATGGAGAGGACGTCCAGGGGGTAGTGCACGAAGACGTCCGCGTACGCGCTGGTGGCGCCGCGCTTGATGGTGAGGAGCGCGGACAGAGGGGGTGGAGCAGATTTGCCAAGACGACGAAGGATGTCCTCCGCTCGCTGCCAGTAGGCAGTGACCGTCTCGGTCTCCCCCATGTGCA
This sequence comes from Penium margaritaceum, assembly GCA_023375785.1. Lineage (NCBI taxonomy): Eukaryota > Viridiplantae > Streptophyta > Zygnematophyceae > Desmidiales > Peniaceae > Penium > Penium margaritaceum. The sequence continues at coordinate 42,006 of SZWC01009660.1, forward strand.
AGGAGTTGAACTCCCGGAGCAGACGGCTGATCTCAGCGTCGCTGGACAGGCGATGGGGCCTGGTGAGGACGTGCCATGCGGTTGCAGGGTCTGGGATGTCGCCAGAGGTGAAGTCGCCGAGGAAAGGCTTTAAGGCCAGGCGGGCAGCTGGAGGGGCGACTGGGACGAGGGTACGGACGGCGCGACCAGCGTCATACAACTGGTCGGCCTGGGTGGAGTCATAAGGGAGGGTGTAGTATGCCCACAGGCCCTCACCTTGCGCCCAGATCCGGAAGCTCAGCTCCCAGCTCCGGAACTGCTCTCCGGCGCGAAGCCGCGGCGGCAGCGTCTCAAAGTCCTTCTGCCTGCGGTCGGCGCCTAGAGTGGGGCCAAGGACGGAGGTCACGGTCTGCCACTGGCGCTGAGTCTGTTGTTGTGCCACGTAGTACATGGCAACAGACACAGCTAGGTTGGCGTGCCTTGGAGGGATGAACGACGGTGGCGCACTGGTGGCAGTCTGGGAGGCTACTGGCTGTAGCGTTGCAAGTTGCTGCCTCAAGGCAGTGAGCTGTTACTGAAGAGCAACGAGGGGGTGAGGGTTGCCGCCAGCGACCCCAGTGGGTTGCTGCTGCTGCTGCTGCTGCTGTTGTTAGTGCTGCTGCTGTTGCTGCTACTATTGTTAGTACTGCTGCTGCTGCTGCTGCAGTCGTTGCAAGAAAGAGGGGTTAGGGGTCCCCCCAATAGAGGAGGATCCCTCCCCACCGGGACTACCAGCCATGGTTTGGTGTCCCTTGTTTTGTTTTTTTTGTTTTTTTTGTCTTTGTATTGCTGATATCAGTAGTGGCTTGGGGCGGTGGGAATTCTACCGACCCCTTTGGTTGTCTTCCCCTTCTCTTTCTTCCCCTTTTGTTTTTTTATTGATGACGTCAGTAGTGACATCAGTAGTGATGTTAGTAATGGGATGCTGATGTCAGCAGCGTCGGTTGTTGGGACTGTTGTTGTTGCTGTTGTTGCTGCTGCTGGTGGTACTACTGCTCCAGCCGCTGCAACTGCTGCTGCTACTATTGCTGCTATTGGTGCTACTGCCGCTGCGGCTGCTACTGATGCAGGTGTTGTTGCTGCTCGTGTTGTTGCTGCTGTGATTGCTGCAGCTGCTGCTGCGATTACTACGGCTGCGGCTGCTGCTACTGCTACAGTTGCTGCGGTTGTAGTTCCAGCAGTAGCTACTGCAAGCTGCTGCAGTTGTTGTGGTTGCTACAGCACGCTGCTGCTACTGCACGCTACTGCAGCTTCTGTGTGCTACGGCTGTTGCTCGCTGCTGTTGCAGGCTGCTACTGCGGGCTACAGGGTGGGGGTTTTTTTCTTCTCTCCTTNTGTGATTGCTGCAGCTGCTGCTGCGATTACTACGGCTGCGGCTGCTGCTACTGCTACAGTTGCTGCGGTTGTAGTTCCAGCAGTAGCTACTGCAAGCTGCTGCAGTTGTTGTGGTTGCTACAGCACGCTGCTGCTACTGCACGCTACTGCAGCTTCTGTGTGCTACGGCTGTTGCTCGCTGCTGTTGCAGGCTGCTACTGCGGGCTACAGGGTGGGGGTTTTTTTCTTCTCTCCTTCTCATCTTTTTTCTTCTGTTTTTCCTGCCATAGCGGGCAACTGCCCGTTGTCTGCTACAAGCAGCGGGCTGCTACTCGGTGGCCGCAACGAGCTGCTGCTCACTGGCAGCAGCGAGCTGCTGCTCGCTACTCATTCGCTGCGAGCTGCGAGCAGCAACAGCCGCGGCTGGCTGCTGCCAGCAGCTGCTACTGCGGGCTGCTGCTGTTGCGGACTGCTGCGAGCTACTTCTTCTACCTGTTGTTGCTGCTACACGCAGCTGTTGCTGGCTACTGCTGCCACTGCTCGCGCCTGTTGCCTACGGCTGTCGCTGCTACAGATTGTTGCTACTGCGTCTTGGTGCCAGTTGCTACATTTGGGTGACGTTGCAACGTGCGTCGTCACCCGTAGGTGTCGGACGTGGCCTGCCCCTCACCTCCTCGCATCACGCGTGGGGGTCAGTGCTGCCAAAAAATTTCGGCAGCATTTCCTTAGGCCCAGTGGCCGTGGGAAAAAATCTGACGCCACCACTTCGCCGGTCATTGCTGCCGAAAAGAATCCGGCAGCATTTCCCCTGCACTGGCGCGTATGGGGGTCCGCCGGCGTTGACTGGCACCTGTTCGCCAGTCTTTTGCTGCTGCTGCTACGCTCTGGCTCTGATACCAAGCTGGAAAACCTGAGTAGCAGGCTGGGCCAGCAGCGTTTTTGATGCAACGTGCGGACTTCCACGCTCGTTGCTTAAGTCAGCTACCCCCTCTGTCTCCTGCTCTAGAGTCCAAGTCTGGAAGCTCTAGGTTTGTCACTCAGAAACGCGCTCGCGAGTGTTAGCGCCAGAAAGCAGCTAAAAACTGAAAGTGACTAATCAGGAAGGAAGAATGAGCAACAATGGCAGACCCCTCCAAGTTCTAGCTCCCCCCCACTAGTGTAGAACTTGTTACTCAGCTAACCAGCCAATCAGAAGATAGTCCTAGACCTATATTCTCGCAGGCAGGGTTTTCTTGGTGAGCCCTGCCAAACGCCCGACGGCCCAAAACCCAGGCGTCGTCCGTTTTGCCTTAAAACTAGATCATACCATAATACCAACGTTGCAAACGCAGTCGTGCGGTCAGAATCAGCTAGAATAATAGTAGCAAAGATTTATGGCTGCCCGAACCTGGGCAGTGCCTACGACACTCAGTGACGTCAAGCACGGCCACACAGTAGGAGACATGGACCCTAGGCATAGCATGACGATGCAGACGCAATGCCACAACCAGAAACAATGCTGAGTGCATGGAAACAGCATCTGTAGTGGCAATGACCGCCGGCGGCCCGACCGCCGTGGAGGCCTGCCGATGTAGCTGAGCGCATCGCCGTAGGGAGGGGGCTTCAGCGAACGATGCGTGGGCCTCAGCGCCCATTGGCTCCACCGAGCGACTCTCCAGTGGCGTCGAGTCTCGCCGTCAGTCATTTGCATGCCCATGTACACAAGCCGGGAGGACACAACAGTGAGTACAATGAGAGATGCGTGAAAACCAACATAACTCTGGTGTCTTTCATGCTCGCACGAAGCACATTGCGGTTGAGCATCACTTCGTGCGTGATCTGGTGGAGCGACACGTGATCTCCGTCATATGGGTCGGCACTGACATGCAGCGTGCTGACTTCTTGACGAAGGCACTNCCGTAGGGAGGGGGCTTCAGCGAACGATGCGTGGGCCTCAGCGCCCATTGGCTCCACCGAGCGACTCTCCAGTGGCGTCGAGTCTCGCCGTCAGTCATTTGCATGCCCATGTACACAAGCCGGGAGGACACAACAGTGAGTACAATGAGAGATGCGTGAAAACCAACATAACTCTGGTGTCTTTCATGCTCGCACGAAGCACATTGCGGTTGAGCATCACTTCGTGCGTGATCTGGTGGAGCGACACGTGATCTCCGTCATATGGGTCGGCACTGACATGCAGCGTGCTGACTTCTTGACGAAGGCACTAGCGCGTGGGAAGTTTCTGGTGGCCATTCATTCCGTCAGGCTTCGCCCCTTGCCTGAGAGTGGTTGAGTACGGGGTGTGTTTGTGTCTGTGTCACGACTGCTTTTGCACTCGTTGTTGCACTCGTTTCAGTGCTCCACGTGTATGGACATGCGTACCATCGGGTCATGGGGGAGTGTTGTGATGTGTGACGTTCCTTTCGACCTGTACAGTTTACTGTGACCACTCGGCCGTGTCCATGCTCGTGCAGATCCCTTATGATACCAGGGCGTCGTCTGGTGGTGGACTACCTGCTCGGAGCTGATTGACGGTCGCCCCAGAATCGTGAATGTTTTTTGGGACCTTCTGCAGTTTTTCTACAGCTTGTAGGATTTTCTCGGTGGACGGGCCGTGGGCCCAATTTGCATTTCTTTGCATTGTGTGTCCATCGTTTCTTGCCAGATGCATGTATGTGACCAATTGTAGCGTCCGGCTTGAGATTTTGCACGTGTAGGTTCAGACGGCGTATCGTTCTGACTTGTCTACGCTGAGTTACGGCCAAAACAGTGATTTTGGGCCGGTTTTAGGACAGACCTTGCACTGCCACGTGCGACACCCACCGTGCGCCGCGATAGGTACTTATGCCATGGACCTGTCATTTGTCATCCCTCTCTGCAACTGTTTTTTGAAGCATTCTGACACTTTACCTTCTGTCCCCTAGCCAGACCCTTGCCGTTGTTTGCACGACTTGTGACTGTCGTCACCGTCTGACCCGGCACTTACGCCTAGTCAGCGGCAATATCGCTAGGAAGCTTCCACGCATTTTCTCAAGGCCTAGTTGGTGCACACCCACACGGCGTGCACAGGCGCTCAAGTTTCTAACAGACCAAAACAGTGGCGAAAACACGGTTTTGGGCATAATTCCCTGTAGACACGTTAGAATGATGGGGTGTCTGAACCAGACAGGCCACGTTGACAATCTGCGTCCTGATAAGTTGCACGCCTATGTATTGTTCCACAGCAAGGATCTAGCTACGATAGATGTCTTCCAGGTGTTGTGATGTTGTCAATCATACACAGTTGTACAGTTGGTTGTGACCTCTCGGCCGTGTCCATGCTCGTGCAGATCCTTGAGGCGGACCCACCTGGAGACAGAGTTCCCTGAGGTGATGCTCCACCCGCTAGAGGCATCCTGGCAGCCTACCCAGTGTACCAGAGGGCTCCCACAGCCCACGGACTACGTTTGGAGGTCTTCAGGATTTTCTCGGTGGACAGCCCTGCCAGGCTGATTTACATGTTTGTTTTCTTACACTCTCCGGCTGTTCCCGGACGTAGGCGTGTGACCAGTCGTTGTGTCTGTCTTTTCGTCGTGCATCCGTAGGATCAGACGGCGCTCCGTTTGGACGCTTGTGCGCAGAATTATGGCCAAAACAGTGGTTTTGGGCCGGTTCAGGTTTGACAGGCACCGCCGTGTGCGCCACCCGCCGTGAGCCACGGCGGGTATTTATGCTGTGGACCTGTCATTTGTTATCTCTCTGCATTTACTTCAGTTGAAGCTTGAGATACAAGTGCACGTGTCTCTCCCTACCCTTGCTGTGCCTTGCATGACCTGTGTGTCAACCAGGCAGACCTGTACTGTCAGGCTAGCAAGCAGAAAGGCTAGGAAGCTTCCTGGAATCTTCTCATGGTATCAGAGCAGGCGAGCCAGTGCTCGTCGTGCTGCGTAGCAGAGACGCAGTAGCTGCAGCAGCAGTGAGCAGCAGCAGTGGCAGCAGCCCACAGCAGCAGCAGCAGGTCCTGGTTGGACCCATCACCATCCTGAGTCGCTTGAAGCGACAAGAGCACGCAGCGACGCATATGCCATCATCCTGATGCGTCAGAAACTGCAACAGCAGGTTCGTGCTGCAGCTGCAGCGTGCCACAACGGCTTGAGGCCGTTGGAGCCCTTGCGCGCAGCAGCAGCCGGTCCGAGGCCGCCCGTGTGGCGACTTGGAGCCGCAAACCGGGCGAGCAACAGCACCATCAGCGAGCAACAGCAGCAGCGGCGGCCGTGGCCACTCAGGCACCAGAGGCACCAGTACCTTTTGTGGGTGCTGACTCCAGCCGTGCAGCTTCCTGGAAGCCGCACGGACGTGGAGGAGCCGCAGATGCGAATCGCGTCAGCCGCCATCCTCTCTTCACCCGCCTGTGCCGGACTCAAATAGCCACCAAAAGTTGCGC
>SZWC01009660.1:91089-106007 GCA_023375785.1 Penium margaritaceum
GGGGGGGGGGGGGGGGGGGGGGGAGCTAGAATTTGGAAGGGTCACCCATTGTTGCTCATTCTTGTTTCTTCATCAGTCATTTCCAGTTCTCAGCTGCATTCTGGCGCTAACTATGGCGCGCGCGTCTATGAGTAACAAACCGAGTGCACTCAGACTTAGAATCTAGAGCGACAGCCTAAGGGGGCATCAGACTAAGCAACGAGCGTGGAAGCCCGCACGCCGCATCAACAACGCAGCTGCCTCAACGTGCGCACTAGAATAGATTCAAGCTTGGTATCAGAGTCAGAGCGCAACAGCAGTAGCAGACAACTGGTGTACAAGTTCCTGACTGCACCGACGGACCTCCATAAGCGCCAGTACAGGGAAAACTCTACCCAAGTTTTACCGGCAGCATTGACCCACCTGGTGGTGGCGTTAGAAGTTTTCCCATGGTCAGTGGGCCAGGGGAAATGCTGCCGGATTGTTCTGGCAGCATTGACCCCCACATGTGACGCGAGGAGGTGAGCGGCCAGCACGTCAGGCACCTGCTGGCGACGACGCACGTGGCGACATCATCCAGTGTAGTGACTGGCTCTAGCAACAAGCAGTAGTAGCATCCTATAGCAGCAGCAGCAGCAGCAATGAGTAGTGGCAGTAGCAACCAGCAGTGGCCAGCAAGGACTGTGCGTAGCAGGAGCAGCCGGCAGCAACAGCAGTTCGCGGCAGCTTGCAATTGCAAGCTACGGCAGCAGCCAGCAGCAGCAGCTGGCAGTAGCAGTAGTGTGCAGCAGCAACGAGCAGTAGCAGCAACCAACAACAGCAGGGAGCAATAACAGCAGCAGCCGGCTGTTGTAGTAGCAGTAGCGAGCAGCAGCCAATAGCAGCCAGCAGCAGCTAGTAGCAGCCAGCAACAACAGCAGCTGTAGTAGCCGCCGGCAGTAGCAATAGTAGCCGCAGCAGCTACTTATTGCTTGCAGGAACAGTGAACAACAAGCAGCAAGCATGCTGCTCGCAGCTCACACTAAGTAGCGAGCAGCCAATTTGCTGCTCATGGCTTGCAGCTCGCAAGAAATCAGTGAGCTTACTGCTCACAGCTTGCAGCGAGTTGCGAGTAGAGATGAACGAGAAAAATGCACAGAAAAGAAACACCCCATCCCTGCACGTGGCCCTGTAGCAGCAGGAGCAGCAGCAGCCACCACAGCCGTAATACTAGCTAAGCAGCTGCAACAACACAAGTAGCACGTAGTAGCTTTGTAGCAGTAGCGACCGTAGCTGCAACAATACTAGTAGTAGCAACAGTACTAGCAATAGCAGCAGGAGCGACATCAGTAGCAGCACCTGTAGCAGCATCAGCAGCTATAGCAGTAGTAGCTACAGTAGGAGAAGTAGTAATAGCAGCAACATTTTCTACAACAGCACCAGTAGCAATGGTAGTAGCAACAACAACAGCAAGAACAACAACTCTACAACTGACACAACAGCAGTTGTAGCAACAGTGCGGAAGCCGTCATTGATGTCAGCCATATTCGGTTGACGTCACTACTAACGTCAGTGCTGACATTAGCAACAACCAAAAAAAAAGAAAAAATCTATAGCAACAACCGTACAGATAACGCATCAGCAACTGTTGATGTCATCCATCTTATGCTGACGTTGCTGCTAACGTTACTACTGACGTCACTGCTAATGTTACTACTGATGTCACTACTAACATAAACAACATAACAAAAGCAAGAGGAACAAGAGCAGGAACCGGAGCAGCACCAACATCAGCCGCGACAGCAACAACAACAGCAACAGCCACAACAGCACCAGCAACAATAGCAACAGTAGCAACAATAGCCGGGGGAGCAATAGAAACAACAGTAACAGTAGCAGCCACAGTAGCAACAATAGTAGCAGCAACAGTAATCACATCAGCAGCAACAATAGTAGTAGTAGCAACAACACAAGCAGTAGCATCAGCCACAGTAACAACAATAGCAAAAGCAATAGCAACAGCAGAAGCAACAACAGTTGCACCTCGTGGGCTCTGTCGATGGTCATGTTGGCTCATCAGATCTGCTTGGGGCTTTGCGTCTAAAGCTCAAAATGCTGATGCAACAGCTAGCGGCATTACAATCGCCGACACAACAGCCGTAGTAGTAGAATCAGCAACCGCCGCAACATCAGTAGCAGCGTCAACAAGCACCCTTTATCCCACCTAGGTACGCGAGCCCTGCGATATCCTATGCCACGCAGTACCTGGCGTGGCAACACACCCAACGCCAACAACAGACGGTGACATTACTCCTAGGCCCCACTCTGGGTACCAGCCACAAGCCAAAGGAAAATGGAATTCCACTGCCGCCGCTTGAGGCTGGCAAGCAGTTCCGGAGTTGGGAGCTCACCTTTTGGATCTGGGCATATGTCCTGTCCTTCGACTCCACCCAGGCCGATCAGGTATATGACGCCAGTCGCGCCGTGCGTGCCCTCGTCCTTGTTGCCACTCAAACTATAGGTCTCCCCCTCAAGCCCTTCCTCGACGACCTCACCACGGGCGCACTCCTTGACCCCGTAGCAGTGTAGCACGTACTCACGCGTCCTCATCGTCTGTCTAGTGATGCCGAGACCAGCCGCCTGATCCGGGAGTTCAACTCCCTCCGCATGGGGGAGACCGAGACGGTCACCTCCTATTGGCAGCATGCCGAAGACATCATGCGCTGCCTTGGAGCTGCCGGGCCACCCCCTCTCTCTGCGCTCCTGACCATCAAGCGCGGTGCCACCAATGCCTTCTCCAACGTCTTTGTCCACTACTCCCACGAGGTCCTCGTTGCGATGGCTGCCCAGGGTAACCTCATGCCTTGGGTATACGAGCCCTTTCTGTGCATCTAGGAGGCTCGTCAGGAGTCACACATCCATCGCACAGAGTCCCTTGCCTCTCCTATTGTCGCATGAGTTGTTGTTGCCGCCCCAGCAACAGTAACGTCCTCCAGCGCCTCCTCTTTTGGTATGTAGAAGCACAAGGGCAAGAAGGGCAAGGGCCCACAACACTAGTCTAGCGGATCTGGTAGTGGCAACCTTGTCTGCCACAACTGTGGCCAGTCAAGACATGGGTGGTAAACGTGTCTGCTCCCGACTGACAAGGCTTGCGTCATTGCCATTAAAGTCGGCAGCGTGAGCGTTGCCTTGCCACCGCTCCAGTGACTGTTGCTACTCTTGCTGCATCTGTGCCGCTTGTGATGGCTCCACCGTAATATCTTCCACAACCGGCCGTGCCCGCTGCTCCGTCACTGGCGCCTCCTATAGTCTCGTCCTCCTCCTTCCTAGACTCTGACGTCGTTACATCAAAGCCGGTCTACTCCATCGCTTTCCACTCACTAGCGTTAGTTGGAGAAGTTCATTGTACTCCAACTTTGCCTTCCTCGCCCTCCTCCCCAACATGACTGAGTCTATGTTACGGTCGTGCCCTATACCTTCGTCCAGACCATCCTCTGCCATGCCCTTCCTACATGCTCCTCTTCGTGATGATGTTGTCTGGCTTCATGACTGGGTATCCCGGTTTGTACCACCGTCCACCGTGTCGCTCGTCCACTGCCATGTGACTGTCAGCAATCTGGCTACACCTGTCTAGGATCCGTCAGAGACCTGGATCATCGGCTCTGGGGCCACGTATCATATGACGGCCTCGTGCGAGGCGTTGAGTGTCCTCGGTCCCGTCACCGATGTCACCAGGGTTCGGACAGGCTCTGGTGAGATTTCACCGGTTCGTGGTGTCGGCGTCGTTCGTTTCCGCGGTCCTGCTGGCAATTTCATGTACTGTGTCGTTGCGTTTGTCAGATCGTGTCATTATGCATGCCACCGCCCGTGGCAACTTGTGGCATGTACCGTGCCTGTTCGCTTCCACCTTTGTCCCCTCCTCATTGGCCGACACTGGCTACGTGTTTTCTACTAGCACACTATTTCCACAGCACACACGTCTCCTACATCACCAGCTTTGTCACGTCCACTCTGTCGCCGTTGACAACATGCTTTACACGCTGCATGTCACAATACTTGATCAAGCCTCCTTTCCTCTGCCATGTCCCACTGAGTACATTGATTGTGCTCAGGGGAAGATGAACCAGTCCACCCATCCCCTGTCTGCCTCTCGTACAATTGCCCCACTTGCCTTGGTCCACTCCGATGTCATAGGTCCCCTCCCAACAGAGTCAGTCAGAGAGCGCGGTCGCTATGTCTCGACACTTACGGACAATTACTTGCTATCGCTGGGTCTTCAGCCTTTGGCAGAAGAGTGCCGTTCCTCCCACCATTCGGGAGTAGCTTGTTCGTGCGGAATGCGAGTGTACTTTTCATATCTACCGCTTCTTTTCTGATCACGGGGGTGAGTTTCTGGGAGAGACCACACTCTTCCTCGCCTCCCGTGGCATCCATCATGAGACTTCAGCGCCTTACACGCCAGCCCAGAAGGGTGCCTCTAAGCAGTGGAACCGCACCATGGCTGACGCTGTCCGCACCATGCCGGTCGAGTCCGGTCTCTCTTCCGGTTTCTAGTTCAAGGCCATGACCTACATGATGTGGGTCCGGAACCGGATTCTCCATGGACCCATTCCCCATCAATCCACACCATACCTGCACTAGTGCGAAGAGCGGGCCGACCTCCGTCCGGCTCGTGTCTGGGGCTGCGTTGAGGTCTTGTGGTTGCCTGCCCCACACCAGGGCAGCAAGCTTGAGCCTCACGGCTGTCCCTGCACCTTCCTTGGCGTCTTGCGTCAGTCCAAGGCATGGCGTTTCTGGGATCCCACCCAGCACTATTTTGTCGAGTCTCAGGACGCCCTCTTCTTTGAGGATCTGTTTCCCAGAGACATTGTTTGCTCTGGCGCATCGACGTTCCTCTAGTTGCATGGGGGAGTGGTGGTTCTGTCCTCCGTCCAGTTGCGTCTAGGTGTCTCATCGTCTATGCCCGCGGGTCCCTCAGGACCGGCTGCCCGGTCCTTGTCTGTCAGTTTCTTAGGGTCGGCCGTCCCATCAGGGTCTGTTAGCCCCTTAGGGCTGGCTACCTCGTCTGTGCCCATCAGCCCCTCAGGGCCGGCTACCCCGTCCGTGTCTTTCAGCCCCTCAGGGCCGGTTGTCCCGTCCGTGTCCGTGAGCACCTCAGGGCAAAGCGCCCCGTCTGTGTCCGTGAGCCCCTCAGGGGCGGCTGCCCCGTCCGTGCCTGTCAGATCCTCATGGCCGACTACCTCGTGTGTGTCTGCCAGCCCTTTAGGCCCGGTTGCCCCGTCCGTGCCGGACAGCTCGTCAAGGTCGACAGCCTAGTCCGTGTCGGCGTGCTACACATGTGGTCCCGGTGGGAGCCTTCGACCTAGGCCGACAATGAGCACTCTGGCCACCCCCTCACGTCCTCTCACGCCACGACCCCCCGTCACACCACGAGGCTCCTTGCCTCCTGTCAGACCTGCTTCCATAGTCGCGAGCGGGGACCCCGGCACCAAGGCACTTGGCTCGACCACATTGGCAATCATCACTGACCTACATCTAGGGTCAGCTCTGGGCTATGTCTTGCTCCATCATGAGCATTAGCATGCCGTCACGGCCACACTCATGTGTATGCCACCAGGGACGTGGGACGCGCACACCCTTAGTGCCTGTCCCATGAAGCGAACAAAGGACTCAGCCACCCTACGTGAGGCTCGGGCATCTCCCGAGGCCACTCACTGGGAGGCTGCATGTGCCAACAAGCTTGCCGCCATTCGGCAACATCACGTCTATGAGCTCGTTAACCTCCCCCGGGTCGTAAGGCCATCGGTGCTAAATGGGTTCTCCGGCAAAAATGGAAGCTCGATAGGTCCTTGGACAAGTATAAGGCCTGTCTTAGAGCCAGGGGGCTTGCTGATGTCCTTGGGATCGACTATGACTAAATCTTTGCCCCGGTCGGTCGGTGTTCCACGAGTCGAGTGTTGTTTAGCCTGGTTGTCCAACACACGTGGGAACTGCATTAGATGGATGTGAGCAACACTTTTCTGCATGGCTGACAGGAGGGTGAGGAGCTCTACATGGAGCAACCTCTAGGCTTCAACGATGGCTCGGGCAACGTCTGGAAGCTGTGGAAGGCACTCTATGGCTTGAAGCAGTCACTGTGCTAATAGAACCAAGAGATCAATTGCACGCTTCTCAACGGCAGCCTCCTCCATAGCTCGTCCGACCACACATTGTCTATCAATCCTCGAGGTCAGACCCTTGTCGCTGTCTTGGTTTATGTCGATGACCTGCTCATTGCATTGCCGGACGCAGCTCCTATCCAGCGGGTCAAGGACCTGCTACATGCTGCCTACCAGGTGAAGGACCTCGGGCTAGCACGAGTCTCTCTAGGCATGGAGCTTGAGCATGATTGCTCTACAGGCATCATGCATGTCCATCAGGCCGCCTACATCAAGACCTTGTCCAAGCGCTTCGCTGAGGACCTGCCCCTTGTGCCCAGAGCGACCTCACCCATGTCGCCCGATGGTCAGATAATGCTCAAGAGCTTTGATCCAGCCATGGTGGAGGAGCTAGTAGTTGTGACCACATATTAACGCGTCATCGGGTCACTGATGTTCCTGGCGATTGCAACGCGTCCAGACATTACGTTTGCCGTCAACCTCCTGGCACAGTTCTCTTAAGAGCCGCGTCACCTCCACTTTGAGGCCACAATCCAAGTACTGTGCTATGTCGTCTCTACCCCACGGCGAGGCCTCATGCTCCGGCGACAGCCGTCAGTTGTGGCGACGGGATACATCGACAGTGTCTGGGTTGACAGTCAAGACGGTAAGAGTCGCACTGGTTGGATCTTTCTTCTTGGCGGCACGGCTGTTTCTAGGCGCAGCGGCAATCAAGGCTCTATTGCACGCAACATTCTAGAGGCTGAGTATGTGGCCCTTGGTTCTGGCACTTGTGAGAGCGTGTGGTTGCGTTGCATGCTGTCCGAGTTACTTCAGTCAGTCCCGTCCATCACGCTGCACTGTGACAATGAAAGTGCCATGGCCATTGCTGACAATGGTGGCGTGCATCACACTCGCACAAAGCACATCAATGTTGAGTATCACTATGTGTGTTCGTGGTTGCATGACGACAGCATCAACATTGTGTAGGTTGAGACAACACGACAGTTGGTGAATTTTTGATCAAGGCACTGAAGCGTGATTTGTTCAGGAAGGCTGTGAGTGGGGTCAAGGGACGTCCCTGACATTCTCTCTCTATCCGCTTGGTCTCTGAGTTCTCTATCCGTCTATGTGCACTGCGCATGTGAGTGATGGGGGAGTGTTGGGTTTTCACACATCTCTCACTTGTACTCTGTTGTGTCCTCCCGGCTTGTGTACATCAGCGTGTAAATGACCGACGGCAAGACCAAATGCTGCCGGAGTGTCGTCCGATGGAGCCGACGCACGCAGAGGCCTACACGCAGTTTGTTGAAGCCTCCTCCTTCCAACGTACTCAGCTCCATCGGCAGACCTCCTCGGCGAGGGAATGGAGAAACCCCCTTTAACAACATCTTGTATGAGAGTGTGGGTCGTAAGGGACACAACGCAACAGACGACGCTAAGAATGGTGGAGAGATGGCGAAGAAGTTGAAAGAATGAGAGTTAGAGATACAACGAGCGAGCGAGAAGGATATCCCCTCCGCACTCGATACGGCCAATGTCAATGCACGCTGTGTGACAGCTGGTCTATGGGAAAATCCAAGAAAATAGCTACCAGCATCCAAACAGCAACTAGACAGAACCCATCAGCAATACGTCACACTTGGGTGGCCGAATGACAAACGGAAAGAAACAGCAAAAACAGAAAGATAAGCTCTGCAGAACTACATTGGCGGAGGGCAAAGTTGATGTTGCCGAGAAAATGACCATTGTGATCTGGCCACGGAGAAAACTCCTCTGTGCACATGGGAATGTGCAAGGTGAAGCTGAGATTGTCAACATGGTCTTTGACCACTGTAGCCTGCCTACATGTGAGTGGCGTCAAATCCAGAGGTCACCAAAACACTGACATAACAACACCCCCCCATGACTGCAGACGCCAGATGCTAGAAGCGCACAAGGAACACCCCAGTTGACAATGAGCCACAAGGAAGAACAAGGAGCCGTAGTACGAGAACGGACATATCAACCAGGGACGACATGAAGAGACTGGAGACCAACAGCATACACAGCCACCTTGAACTTCCCATTGCAGAGCACCTTGGTGAGAAAGTCAGCCCGCTGCTGACGCGTGTCAACTCCAATCAGGCGCACATCGCCACACGCAATGCTTTCACGAACAAAGTGATGTTCGATGTTGATATGCTTCGTTCGAGTGTGATGCATGCCATCGTGCTCAGCAATGCGGCGAGTGATTTCATTGTCGCAGCAAAGAGTGATGCAGTGAATGGGCTGGCGCAACTGCTGCATAAGGCAACACGACCAAATGCTCTCACAAACACCCGCACCTAGAGCAACATACTTGGCCTCAGTCAAGCTGCGTGCAATACACCCTTGATTACCTCTCTTCCAAGAGACTGCGGTGCCACCGATGAGGAGGATGTAACCCGACTGACTGCGTGCATCACAGTCCTGAGCCCAGTCGCTGTCTATGTATCCATCAACAACGACAGGGCTGGGCACAAAAACAGAGGCCAAAATGGGGTGTGGAGACAATGTAGCAGACAACACACAATGCCGCCTTGAGATGGAGGCGACGCGGGTACTGGGAGAACTGGGACAAGAAGTTGACAGAGAAGGCAGCATCAACACGTGTGGTAGTGTAAAGAAACATCAGAGACCCGATGACCCGGAGGTAGGTCGTGACGTCCACCAACCCCCCCAACCGTACAGGGTCAGTGGTCTTCTGAAGGCACTGGCCAGCGGGCATCATAGCTGTGGGTGCATGGGGAACAACGGCCAGGAGATCGGCGAACCGCTCCCCAAGAGTGCGGACGTACCCGGCCTGGTGTACGGTGAGCATTCGACGCTGGCGGTCGCGCTCGATCTCCATGCCCAAGAAGATGCGGGTAGGGCCGAGATCCTTCATTTTGTACGCAGACTGGAGGAGATCCTTGACCGCCTGGACAGCCTGTGGATCAAGAGAGGCCATGAGGAGATTATCCATGTAGACAAGGACGGCGACAAACGGTGTAGTAGGGGCACTAATGAAAAGGGCAGGATCAACCGAACTGTGACGGTAACCACCGCGCTCAAGGGTGGCTGATATCTCGAGGTTCCAGCAACACGGAGACTGCTTGAGCCCATACAGCGCCTTGCGGAGGCGCCAGTCGCGGCCGGAGTCGTTGTCAAAGCTAGGCGGCTGGGCGAGATAGATCTCCTCATCGAGACGATCGTACAAGAACGCATTGTTGGCGTCCATTTGGTGCAGTTCCCAGTCATGCTGGGCCACCTGGCTCAAGAGGGCTTTGGCAATGGTGTACTTCTAAACACGGAGAAAAGTGGCATCGAAGTCCACGCCCGGCACTTGGGAGAACCCTTTGGCCGTTAGACGAGCCTTTTAGCGCTCAATGATGCCATCTGGCTTGCGCTTGCGCCTATACACCCGATGCGCAGCTATAGCCTTATGACCAGGTGGAAGATCCATAAGCTCGTAGATCCCATGAGCTGTGATGGCATCGAGCTCCTCGTGCATGGCCTGCTCCCTGAATGCTGCATCAGGAGTAGAGCATGCCTGACGGACTGTGTCCGGGTCCGGCGGGAGTGCTGTGGAACTACGAGATGTCAGGATAGTGGCGACAGAGACGGGTTTAGAGACATGACCAGACTCAGTGGTAGCAACAGCATGGGAGAACTCAGCCGCAAGCAGAGAGTAGCTGATTGCAGAGTTTGGCTGGACAACAGAGGCTGACAGTCCAAGTGCAACGAGACCAATGTCAGGAGGAGCGGGCCCACAAGGTGGAGGAGAAGGACTGGTAGGACGGGACGGACCAGAGCGATCCAGAGAGGGAGCAGAATGAGAGCGCGACGGTAAGGGCTGGAGACGGTTCCCAGCAGCACGACTGAAAGGAGGGGGGTCGGACAGCGGTAAAGGTGCAAGTGGGTCCGTCGCCAAGGGAATCCGGACAGAGTCAGCTGAAGGTGTAGAAGTGGCAGGTGGCAAGATCGACAAGGAGGCATGCAGTAATGGCGGAGAGGAGGACGACGACGGCGCAGGCATGACAACAGGGGACCCAATAGCGGGTGACACGATAGGAGGTGACGCCTGAGGCAGAGAGAGAGAGAGAGATGCTGATGAGGACGTAGGTGACAATGAGGATCCAGACAAAGGCACAAGAGCAGGGGCAACAGGGAGAGAGGACACAGCCGCAGTGGCCAGTGAGGGTGTCGACAACAGTGCAATCGTGGGGGCAGAGGACAGAGGAAATGAAACATAGGATGGAGAAGGAGAGGGGACGAAAATGGTATCATCGGGCCAGCCGGCCCACGAGCACCCCTTGACACGAGTGGCACAGGTAAGATAGGTGACGATGTCGACGATGTCGTGACCAAACTTGTTTTAAAAAACAGAGCGTCACGAGACTCAATGACGCACGCACGATCAGCATCCCAAAAGCACCAAGCCTTGGACTGCGGAGAGACACCAAGAAAAAGGCACATACGACCGCAGCGTGAAAGTTTCCCAAGGAAGCCAGACACAGGAGACGCTCCCCTAGACACTAGCAAGACGCAAGTCAGTGCGGCGACCATGCCAGCGCTCGTACTGTGTGACATGGTGGGGGAGTGGACTATGAGGAACCCGGTTCCATACCCAAGTTATGCACTTCATGGCCTCATATGCAAAGGCTTCAGACAGACCAGACTCAAGCATCATGGTGCGAACACTGTCAGCCAATGTGCGGTTCCAACGTTTGGAGACACCATTTTGCTGCGGGGTGTAGGGAGCAGACCACTCAAAGCGAACACCAGGTGACGTGAGAAAGCGAAGAGTGGAGCCAATGAAATAACCACCACAATAGGAGCAACAGACCTACAGCTTGCGTTGGCATGCACGCTCTGCTTGGATGAGCCAAGACTCGATCGTAGGCCCAACATCACTCTTCAAGCAGAGTGAGTAAGTTCAGCGGAAACGTGAATAGTCCTGAGTGAGACAAAGGACGTATCAACCACCGTTGAGAAACTCAACTGGGAAGGGGCCTATCACGTCAGCATGGACCAGAGCAAGTGGCTCGTGGGTGCGTGACACAGACACAAGAAATGGAGCGCAATGCATTTTTCCTTGTGCACAATCCATGCAATCAGCAGTGCAGGGTGTAGAGAAGATAGCGGCGTCTAAACCAGCGGCAGGCTGATGGCAAAGCAAGCTGCGTATGGCGGCGGTGTGCACATGGCAGAGGCGTCGATGCAGCAAGCGAGTGTGCTCAGGGGCGAGTGAGGGAGCAACATGGACATGAGGAGATGCAGCGGAGGTCAAAGTGGGTACAAACAATGGAACACGGTACTGTTTGTCACACCTGGGACCATGAAGAACAACACGTCCAGAGGACTGAAGGGAGACAGTGCCGACACCAAAAGATGCCACAAAATCCATACCCTGATCATCAAGAGTAGTGATAGACAACAGACTGACCTCAAGGGCGGGCATGAACAACACATCAGGCAGAAACACATCGCCGTCAGGTCCAAAAAAATGCACAANAAACAATGGAACACGGTACTGTTTGTCACACCTGGGACCATGAAGAACAACACGTCCAGAGGACTGAAGGGAGACAGTGCCGACACCAAAAGATGCCACAAAATCCATACCCTGATCATCAAGAGTAGTGATAGACAACAGACTGACCTCAAGGGCGGGCATGAACAACACATCAGGCAGAAACACATCGCCGTCAGGTCCAAAAAAATGCACAATGCCAACGCCCTGGACCAGGAGCATTTGTCCCGATCCAACACGAATGAACCGTACGTCACCGACAGGCCCCAACGACACAAATGCGAGACGTAAAGATGTCATATGCTGGGTGGTGCCAGAGTCAATAATCCGTGTGACACCCGTGCAGGTGACGTGACATGACATGACATGACATGACATGACATGTGGAAACGTTACTAGTGAAACCAGCACAAGGTGGCGCAAGCTCAGGACAAGCTGCGAAGCGACGGGGGTAAGCTGCACCCTCACCAACTGGAAAACCCAAGAACGCTCCCCAAAGGGCTCCATCTGACTCATAGTGGTGACCTCCAGACCCAACCGCGAGACTCACACCGGAGGAGATGGCTGTAGGTCGAGTGCGTGAAGGTGGAGGGAGAGAGCCCTCAGAGAGGATCAAAGGAGACCGCATGTCTGGCGGGCCAGACCCATAGATGGGTGTCGAAGGAGAGAAGGGGAACGCCTCGGGAGCAGGCGGATGAAGCCACGAAGGAGCTGTGTAGAACGGTGAGGGTGGCCCATAGAACGAGGGGACCCCGTAGGGTAGTGTCCATGCCACCCCAGGTGGAGGCATCGCCGGCGATGCCGTTCTGAAAGAACGGACAGCTCAGAGGAGAGAAAGAAAGGAGAGGTGATAGGAGAACCTGAGAACAATCTCCCACAATGTCGGGGTAAATCCCCAAGCACTGGTGTCTCAACCGAAGGGAAGAGAATGTGAAAGAACACAAGATTAGGAGAGAAGAGAACGAAGAGGCAAGGAAAGGAAGCCAATTGCACGAGAAGAATGCCCACGTGCTCACGGCACCACCCGAGAAACAGAGAGATGTTTCGGGTGTTGGAACAAGAACCTGGGTACTGGGTAGCAAGCAAATGGGTAGATCGTGACAAAAATAGGAATGAGTGCGAGACCCGAGGGAAAAACCCCAGGGTTGGCCTATGAGAAAGTGAAAAATCTGACGAGTCCGAGGTCACTCCCCACAACCGTTGGTCTCTCGAGGCAGTGGGACAATCCCCCAAATGTTCGGGTCTTGACCCGGAGGGTAAGTAAAGAAGTGAGGAGAAGTGATGAAATAGAGAGAGATAAAGAGGAAAATAAACAAAAGCAGAAAGGGAAAGAAAATAAAACTAAAAAGGTGGAGATCTGCAGGGGTGACCCCGAGAGAGGCTGTCGAGGACGGGACCAGGGTACACCTTGGGTCCGTTTCTGTTTTTGCGTTGTCCGCAGCTTAGCAGCCCTGGCAGCCCGGAGCTTGTCACCACGAAGCTCAAGGGGCCTTCGCGTTGATGGGAGTCAGTGACCAAAGAGCCAGCCACTACTGGTTGCGCCGCGATATCTGCCGCGGCCGAAGGTGAAGCTGCATCGGTTGTACTGCTGCTGCAAATGCTGTTGCTGTTGTGAATGCTGCTGCTGCGAATGCTGTTGCTGCTACGAATGCTATTGCTGCTGCGAATGCTGCTGCTGCTATGAATGCTGCTGTTGTTGTGAGCTGCGACCGCAAGATGCTCCGCGGCAAGCTGTTGTTGTGAGCTGCATCGCCAGCCGGGACGGCTATCTGCACGGATGAGGCAAAGACAGCCAAAACCAGGGACGGTGCTGCCACGGATGTGGGAGCACCGTCGCTACTGGATGGGCAAAAGCCCAAGGCGTGAAAGGGTGAAGCCGCAACCTGAAGTTGCGGTTGCTGTCGCGGCTAGTATGCTCTGACTGTGGAGGAGAGTCCTACAAGGGAGAGATGCTTCGGGTTAGACGACCAAAGTTGTGCGCGCTTGTCGCCACCAAGAGGGCAGCCGCGACGAGAGGATTATTGCAGAGATTTTGGCAGCATTCCGCCTCCGGCTCCGCAGGAGTACTACATTGTGGGAGCCATGAGCTCAGGGCCGCCACGTTGCCAGAATCTGTTCACCCCCACCCAGCCCAACCCAGTCCAGCAAGAAGCTGCTGCTGCGCATTGTATGGTGGAATGCGAGGGTGTAGTCTCTCAACTGCTCTGATACTATTAGGGAATGGAGAAACCCCCTTTAGCGATGTCTTGTGTGAGAGTGTGGATCGTGAAGGACACAACGCAACAGACGACGTTGAGAATGGTGGAGAGACGGCGATGAAGCTGAAAGAAAGAGAGTAGAGATACAACGAGCGAGCGAGAGGGATATCCCCTCCGCACTCGTCCTACGGCCAGCGTCAGTGCACGCTGCGTGACAGCTGGTCTGGGAAAATCCAAGAAAATAGCTACCAGCGTCCAAACAACAACTAGACATAACCCGTCCGCAATACGTCGCACTCGGGTGGCCGAATGACAAACGGAAAGAAACAGTGGAATCAGAAAAACAAGCTCTACAGAACTAAATTGGCAGAGGGCAAAGTTGATGTTGCCGAGAAAATGACCATTGTGATCTGGCAACCGAGAAAACTCCTGTGTGCACTTGGGAATGTGCAAGGTGAAGCTGAGGTTGTCAACATGGTCGTCGACCACTATAGCCTGCCTGCATGTGAGTGGTGTCAAGTCCAGAGGTCACCAAAACACTGACATAACAACACTCGGCAGTCGTGCCGCCGGCAGGCACTGTCGTCGCATCTGCTGTCAGCACGTGCCGAGCACCATGTTTGACTGCAATATTGTGTTCGCAACACTATTTCATGCCTAGGGACCAAGTTTAACGACTTTTAGGCACTGTTGGTGGCAGGGATTAGCGTAGGTGCTGCCTGGGTTTAGGCAGGCACAACTCCTCACTGCTATTTTTCTAGCTGATTCTGACCGCAGGACTGCGTTTGCAGGGTGAGTATTATGGTATGGTCCAGTTTTCAGGAAAAACGGATGACGCCAGGATTTTGGGCTGTCTGTAGTTACCTGGAAACTTCCTAGGCTGAGTGTGTGAGAGCAAGCAATCACGTGCGAGAACCACACGACGCCATGGATGCGGAAAGCTTGCCTTCATTAGCCCGGGCACAACCAAAAGACAAAGAGTGGGGGGGGGGGAGCAAGCGAAACTTGACAACCGGTGAGCGTGCACTCGCCACGAGCATCACACCCAAGCGAGCCACACCGCCACCCGGGGGTCGAGCCCGACCGCTC
>SZWC01009661.1:3276-18738 GCA_023375785.1 Penium margaritaceum
CATATGCATATACATATACATATACATATACATATACATATACATATACATATACATATACATATACATATACATATACATATACATATACATATACATATACATATACATATACATATACACATACATTGTAGCGAGCTGGATCTCCAGCTCCTGCTCTGAAGTCATTGTCGGAGTTCGCAGAATGGCGTTCTCTGTCCGCGTCAGGGGTTTACCCCCTTCGCGAGACTCATGGGCAATCTTCATCAACGACCTAGAGCAGGGAGACTCGAATACTTGGAGTCTCTAGAGGCCCATTTCCGGTTTTAACCAAACCCCTGGTTTCAAGACCCAAACCGGGGGTTTTTACCTCAAACTCGTGTGTTCGCACGAGTTATTCTGTTTGTTTTACGCCGAAGTTAGACATAAACGAACTTCGAGTTTCTTTTTTGTCGTTTTGGCGCGAAATCGTCGCGTGCGAGACACGCTGGCGATTTCGCGCCAGCAGTTTTGACCTCACTCTCGCTCCCCCTATCCCTCGTCCTCTCTTGCTCATTTGCAAGGAGGGCGAGGGGGGGACGAGGGCACGAGGCCATGAGGCCTCGCCCTTGAGGCCCTCGTGGCCTCTCAGCAGCCGATCAGGCTGAGGCCGCGATCGGCGGCTGGCGGCTGGCCGGCCGGTGGCCGGCCGGTCGCTTGGCCGGCCGCCAGCTGTCCAGCCGGCCGGTAGCGAGCTGGCCGACGGCCAGCGAATTGCTGGCCACCGGCCAGCCCTCGCTGACGCGAGGGGTGGTGCGCAACCACCCCTCGCATCAGCGAGGAGGGAGGGCCGAACCGGCCCTCCCGCTACATTCCTCCCCACTTATTATGAATCGTCCCGGTTCATGAACAACAAGTAGGATTTTCAGTCAGTGAGTCATCAACATTGTGAAAGAAAATTAATAATTCCAATCACCAGCTAAACATCAACACGTGCATGGTACTTAGACCTAAGCTGCAGCTTGTAGGTCAGCACGGCTAGCGACCTCCCCCCTTTAGGCTGGAGCATCCGCGCGACAACCATGTTGGGCGTCCCCAACCTCCTATGGTCGCTGTCCATGAATGCTGCCCTGTGGGAATGTTGTTCACTTTTTCCGTGTTCAGGTGGTACCTCCTGCCACGCGTCGATCTGTGTGAGCTGCAAGCTCGATCCAGTACTAGTTGACCACCCCTGTGGGCAACCGAGATTCGGGCTCCCATGAATTGTATTCAGGTCCACAACCGGCCCAATGAACAAGGTACTCCCTGACAACGCGCGACCGAAGAGTATGCTCTCGGTGCTGGAGTATGCGAAGAACCTCGTATTGGCCATCGGCAACCAGGGCTGCTGGCGGTGGCTGAACGGTTCGTCCTGCCGTGTATGGAGCCAGCAGGCTCACATGAAACACGTCATCTATCTTCATACTCGACGGAAGTAGCAATCGGTATGCCACTGGCCCGATGCGTGCCACAATGGGAAACGGCCCAATCCACTTCGGTAGAAGTTTTCTTTCCCCCGGCAACTTCAACCGAAGGTTTTTAGTGCTAAGCAGCACTTTGTCACCGATGTCAAACGACACCTCCCGGCGACCTTTGTCGGCATATGCCTTCTGTTGCTGCCGAGCTGCTTGAAGGTGACCCTTTGCCTCATGTAACAAGGAGTCGATGCGCTCGGCAAAGGCTTGAGCGGAAGGAACCTGCCCTTCTGTACTCCCACTCTTCACCAATGAAGAGGGTACCATTGGATGCCGACCACTGTTCAACACAAACGGTGTGAATTGTGTGGACTCGTTCACCGAGTTGTTCACCGTAAACTCTGCCGGTGCTAGGAATTCATTCCAATCATGCATGGCAGGGTCCACGTACATGCGGAGCATCTGCTCAAGAATGCGATTCATGCGCTCTGTTTGTCCATCCGTTTGAGGGTGAAACGCTGTCGACATTTGTGACTCGCTGCCAAAGTACTCGTGCATCTTTTGCCAGAACTTACTAGCAAATTTTCTATCTCAATCGGAGATAATGCGCAACGGCGAGCCGTGGTACTTTATGACACCCTCAAAGAAGAGACGAGCGGTCTCCTCTGCGTTGACATCACTGGTTGTTGGAATTAAATGTGTCACCTTGGTCAAAAGATCCACAACCACTAGTATTGCATCGTGGCCACGGGCCGTGTCTGGAAGACCAGTAATGAAGTCCATGCTGACGCACTCCCATGGAGTCCCAGGAATGGGAAGCTGCTGGAGGAGTCCAGCAGGCTTCTTGTTACTAGCCTTATTCCGAAGACATGGGTCGCATGTCATGCAATACTTACGGACATCGACACTCCACCCTGGCCACCAATAGTGGTCCGAGAGTGCCTGTCCGGTCTTTCGGGGTCCCACGTGACCTGCGACCGGCAGGTCGTGGAACTGATAGATAACCTTTGCTCGAAGTTCTCCCACGTTTGGCATAACAACTTGCTCTCCGCGCCAGAAGATTCCCGCGGCCTCCACCAAGTCGTACTTGTCCAGATTTTGAGAGTCTTGAAACCAAGAATCCACACAATATCCCATCCGGATCCTATTTACAAAACCGTTGTAATGGATAATCTCTCGTGGTGGTTGACGCAGAGGTGTAGGGGGATCCGGTGGTTGTACGGTTGCTGTTGCAATGGCCATAAAACACCCACTGATCTCGGTGGTTGCTTTTATTTCCACAGGCTGTTGGCTTAGTGGATCGGCCACATTGATGCGTCCTCGCCGATATTCCCATGTGAACGAGAATCGACTCAGGTATTCGCTCCAACGCGCCTGTCGTCTTGACAGGCTCGGATGTGTTTGGAAAAACACCAATGGATTATGGTCGGTCACGACCGTCACACCCTCTTCAGCACCCTCAAGGTAGCAACGCCACATCTTGAAAGCGTGTACTACCGCAAGGAGCTCTTGATCCCCAGTCGTGTACCGCGTTTCCGCGGGTATGAGCTTCCGGCTCTCATACGCAACTGGGTGACCGTTCTGCATGAGGACGGCTCCAAGTCCAACTACCGACGCATCACATCGAACCTCCCACGGTTGCGATGGATCCGGAAGAGCTAGGACAGGTGCCGTGGAGAGAAGCTCTTTGACTTTGAGAAAAGCGTTCTTGCAATTCGATGTCCATTCCCAACACATGTCCTTGCGCATGAGCCTGGTTAGCTGTGCTACCAGGGTCAAATACCCTTGCATAAACCGTTGAAAGTAGTTTGCGAGGCCGAGGAAAGACCGAATCTGCCCAACATTTTTGGGGCGTGGCCAATCCACAACGGCTTGGATTTTTCGTGGGTCTACGCAGATGTCGTCCTTGCCGACGATGTGTCCAAGGTATTCGAGCTCATCTTGTGCAAACTTGCACTTGCTCACTTTCGCATAGAACTTCTGTTCCCGAAGGATTGCGAGAACTTCGTGCAGATGTTCTATGTGCTCTTCCATTGATTTGGACAAAACTAGGATATCATCCAGGTAAACCAAGACAAACTGTCCGAGTTGCTTGGCAAACGTTCGGTTCATTTCTCCTTGGAAGGTTGCCGGGGTATTTGTAAGCCCGAAACATAACCCTCGGAACTGATAGTGTCTTGGGCGTGCGTTCGAAACGCGGTTTTGGGCACACCATCTTTCGTGATGCGGATTTGATGGTACCCTTGAGACAAATCCAAGGACGAAAATACTTTTGCGCCTTGGAGTTGGTGAAAAACGTCCTCAATTCGCGGTAAGGGGAATCGATTTTTCACCGTCAGCTTGTTCAACGCCCGGTAATCTACGCACATGCGTAAACCACCATCCTTTTTGTTCACAAAAAGGATCGGCGCACCGTGCGGCAATCTACTTGGCTCGATCCATCCTTTTGCAAGGTACTCTTTGATTTGGCGTTCGGCCTCTTGCCTTTCTGCTGGACTAAGGCGATACATGGCTCTGAACGGAGGAGTCGCCTCCGGCTGCAGCGAAATCATGTGGCCCATGTGTCTTTCTAGTGGAAGCCCAGCCGGTGGGTCTTGGAATACATCAGAGAACTCCGCCAATAGAGATCTGATCTCTTGTGGCGTGTCTTCCGTCACGTCGTCCTGCACTTTCTGCAGCTGAGCCAAGAAGTATCGACAACCTTGTCGAATACGTCTCTTGACCTGTATTGCAGACAAACTGGCATGGACTTTGAGTCGGGTCGGTGATAATTCCGTACTCAGAATCAACGTAAAGCGGCGTTGTCCTTTCCGGAGGATCAAACACTTTGATTCAAAGCACATTAAAGCCTTGTTGTCACGAAGCCAAGGATCACCTAGCACCACATCGAACGGGTCAAGAAGGTTGAGTACCTTCAACGTGACACTCTGTGTGTACCCTTGAATACAAGTTTTCGCTTTACAAGAACCGATCACGGGTACCGTACGGTTGTCACCGACAACAACTGCGCCATTCGATGGCTCGTACTTCAGGCCAACCTGTCGGGTAAAGCCAAGGCTAACAAAAGAGTCGTCCCCTCCAGTGTCAGCCAGTACGTTCATGGGAGCACCAGCTAGGTGTCCTTTGAACTGCATCGTCATGTTGCCTCAACTCTTCCGAGTGAACAGACTCGACGACGGTAAGCCGAGTTTGTGATAAACACAGAATCTGTACGACGGGCATCGCAACTCCCATCATTCACCCACTCGAGTCCACATCTTGTGGGCATGTGTGAATTCGGCCAGCACCTTCCAGTCTTTAAACTTCACTGGGTCAAAATCGTCGACTAAAGGTACTACGAATGTGATTGAACTCATCGCTTTGAGGGCGTTTGCTTCAAACACCGTGTTACACAACTCTTGCACAGTGGTTGGTGTCGCCACCACTAAGTAAGTTCGGTCATACATCTCGTCTGGTGATGCAAGATTTAGTGGGCAATGTCGATCAACAAGTGCAGAATGAGGTTCAATGAGAGGGGAGAAAACAACAGAGAAATTTGAACTCGTCAAAAACTCAAATTGTTTAACATCCTCGTCTGAAAACATGAACTCACACTCGTGATCCACTTTTACCCCTGAGTGGTCCCCACTGACGTCACTCAGGGGTGGGGAAAACCCGCCCCACGGCCCTGTCCGTTACCACGGCCGGACCCATTGCTGCGATTGCGACCCTGTCCACGGCCTTGTCCGCGGCCTCCTGCTGCACCATCCCCACAAGGTGCTGCTGCTGCAGCTAGCACCGCGGCCTCTTGTCCACCACCAACAGCCTCAGGGCACTGAGCCCTAAAGTGGCCCGGCTGCATGCAGTTCTGGCAGAGCCCTTCACGGAAGGCTGCGTTCCGACGCTCATGCGCCGCTTGCAGCTCGTCATTCTCGCGGCTGCGCTTGTTCTTGGGACCCTTGTATCCACCAGCCTTCTTGGCCGGAGGGGTTTGTAGGCTGCTTGTCCTTGGCCCCGCCTCGCTGACCCACCAGCCCCTGCAGGGTCTACGTGCATGTCGCGACCCTGTTGTGCACGCGCGTTCAGCCGTGCATCAGAGTAGTGCTTCGGGTTCGCCGAGTACACTTTGCTCATGTAGTCGCGCAACGCCCTCCAGCTTGTCCAAGCTTGGCCAGTGGCTGTCGTGGTGGTCTTGTCCTTCAGCTTCTCGCTGGCGAGACCATCACGCAAGTACTCAAATAGCATGCACTCCGGGTACTTGAACGTCTGAGTGCCATCGCCCTCGGTGAAGCTTTCGGCTTCCTCCACGTGTGCGGTGAACTCGCTCAAGTAGGATTTGAGCGAGCTGCCCAGCTGCCTGAAGTCCTTGATCTTGTGGAAGGCGCGTTGCGCCTCCTTACATTGGGTACACTTCTTGCGCATGATCACGCAGAAGGTATCCCACGGCATGGGCTGCCACTCGAGATGCGGCTGCTTCGCACTCCACTCCTTGACCACGTACTTGAAGAGTTTGTCTTCAAGCCGTGTCGTGGCAAGGTCGCCCCACTGACTGAGTGGCGCCTTGTGGACACGTAGGACGTGCTCCATGTGGTTCAGCCAGTCGGTCAGCTTCACGCCCTTCCGGAAGATCTCCACACTGTGGAGGAAGGACGTGTTCATGACCGACCCCGAAGTCGTCGAGGTAAGCAAGTCGTCGCTGCCGCCGGCAGTGGCCTTTGCAGCTGCGGCACGCTGCACTTGCTGCTGCATCCGCACCTGGGTCACGCTCTGCAACGCCTTGTTGAGGTCGTTGCATTGGCGGCTTGCCTCATGGGCGGCGAGGCGCTGCAGCTGGCGATCACGGTCAAGGTCCGTGATGCTCTGTCCGACGTGGGCCAGCAGGTTGGCGAACGCGAACTTGAGCTCTGATGTCGTCAGAGCATCAGCGATAGCCTCCAGGGCCTCGCGTTGTCCGTGCACCCATACCCACTGCAAGAGGGTACGGTTCGCGTACACGCCTCCAAGGAGCCCCACCTTTCGGAGGAGACTGTCGTCGGCGACGACGCTCAAGTGGGCGCTGCCTTGACCCATTGCGGCCGCATCGTAGGAAGGAGGGTCCGCCCCCATTCCTCCGAGTGGTGCCGTATCTCCACCACCGGTGGTGATCTTGAGCCGGCCTGCGGCCTCGGGAGCAAACTTCGCGAGCCTACGACGGTCATCGCGAATTGCCTTCGCGGCAACGTCGTCCGGCTCGTTCTTGCGGAAACTTCCCGTGTGGCTGCTTTCAACGCCCTTGGTGCTTTCGGCAGTCTTGCTGCCGTCGGCAACTTCAGGCGATGCGACGAGCGTCTTGCCCTTCTCGAGCAATCGGCTCGAGTTCGTCGCATGACGATGGCGATGGTCGCGATCCTCGTCGCCTTCACCATCGTCGACATCGTGCTCTTTGACGGGGTCCTCCTCCGGAAGATCCTCCTCCATCGCATCGTCCGTCGCATGGGGGTCGCCCATGTGCGCGTCGACGTGCTCGTCGAGCACCTTTGCGGCCTCCGCACGCTTCTCGGTGTTGCCGAGGTTGGCGTCGGTTGCCTTAGGCGGTAGGGTTGCCCTTGGCGGCACGGTTGCCTTTGGGTTGGCAATCGTGCTCGTGGCGGCGGCTCCCAAAACTTGGAGTCCGCCGAGAGCTCGTGGTGACGCCGTCACCACCTTGCCCTTGTTGGTCTTAGACGGTCCGGCACTTGCCATCCCGTCGCTCGTGTAACTAGCACGTGAAGGTTGTTGTGAGGATCACCCCACAATGAGGAGGAATCACCTCCTAAGGTGTTGCTCTCACGATCGGTGAGGCAATTTCAATTTATATTTCTATTTTCCTAGGCCGCCACGTCGGCACAAGGTCGTAGGTTTAGAAGCTAGTCCTCCTAGGCCGTCACTCACGGCACTTGGTAGCAACTAGGATCTAGGAAAACAGAAAATCAAAATACAAGGAAGTATCAAGAATTGTGAGTACCGCTCAAAAAACTAAGACAAAGAGCAAGAAAATAAGCAAGTAAAAGGTCTAGAACAAAACACTACTTTTCTTCTCGTCTTGTTGTCTTCTTGTCTTCCTTGGCCTCCTCTTGAGTCTTCTTTGCACGTCTTGCGCCCCTTGGCGGCGTCCAACTTGAGCCGGCGGCATTGGGGGAGCCGCCACAAGTCCCCAAGTTGTCACCCTCCTTCTTTTTAGGGTGCTCTCAGGTCGTGAGAGTCCCTAATCTTGGCGAGGGACGCTGTCCCAATTCTTGGATGAAGGAGGTTCAAAGGAGCCTTGAAAATGATGAGGATTTTGTGGTTTTAGAGGTGGGAACTCCCCAACCCGCCCCACAAAAATCCTCCAAGCCCCCTGGAAGTGTGAAGAGGCTGGAAGGAAGTGGCTGCAAGAAGTACGATTTTTTTCCAGCTCTGCAACGCACTTTACGACGCTTCAATCCGTGAAGTATTGATGCCATAGTCCCTTCTGGCGTTTTTGCTATTGCTTGCAGCTGTCGATGGCGTTTTATCTATGTTGTAGCCGCCGTTTCCGTCGAACCCTTGGTCGCGAGGGTCGTCTTGCTCTGAGAACCACTGTAACGGGCCGGATCTCCAGCTCCTGCTCTGAAGTCGTCGTCGGCGTTCGCAGAATGGCGTTCTCAGTCCGCGTCAGGGGCTTACCCCCTTCGCGAGACTGAGGGGCAATCGTCATCAACGACCCAGAGCAGGGAGACTCGAATGTTTCGAGAATCCGGAGGCCCATTTCCGTTTTTAACCAAACCCCTGGTTTTGGGAACCAAACCGGGGATTTTTACCTCAAACTCGTGTGTTCGCACGAGTTATTCTGTTTGTTTTACGTCGAAGTTCGTCATAAACGAACTTCGAGTTTCTTTTTTGTCGTTCTGGTGCGAAATCGTCGCGTGCGAGGCACGCTGGCGATTTCGCACCAGCAGTTTTGACCTCACTCTCGCTCCCCCTATCCCTCGTCCTCTCTTGCTTATTTGCAAGGAGGGCGAGGGGGGGGCGAGGGCACGAGGCCATGAGGCCTCACCCTTGAGGCCCTCGTGGCCTCTCAGCCGCCGATCCGGCTGAGGCCGCGATCGGCAGCTGGCGGCTGGCCGGCCGGTGGCCGGCCGGTCGCTTGGCCGGCCGCCGGCCGTCCAGCCGGCCGGTAGCGAGCTGGCCGACCGCCAGCGAATTGCTGGCCGCCGGCCAGCCCTCGCTGACGCGAGGGGTGGTGCGCAACCACCCCTTGCATCAGCGAGGAGGGAGGGCCGAACCGGCCCTCCCGCTACATACATATACATCTACAAATACATATACATATACATATACATATACATATACATATACATATACATATACATATACATATACATATACATATACATATACATATACATATACATATACATATACATGTACATGTACATGTACATGTCCATGTAGATGTATATGTATATGTATATGTATATCTATATGTATATGTATATGTATATGTCTATGTATATGTATATGTATATGTATCTGTATATGTATATGTATATGTATATCTATATGTATATGTATATGTATATGTCTATGTATATGTATATGTATATGTATCTGTATATGTATATGTATATGTATATCTATATGTATATGTATATGTATATGTCTATGTATATGTATATGTATATGTATCTGTATATGTATATGTATATGTATATCTATATGTATATGTATATGTATATGTCTATGTATATGTATATGTATATGTATCTGTATATGTATATGTATATGTATATCTATATGTATATGTATATGTATATGTCTATGTATATGTATATGTATATGTATCTGTATATGTATATGTATATGTATATCTATATGTATATGTATATGTATATGTCTATGTATATGTATATGTATATGTATCTGTATATGTATATGTATATGTATATCTATATGTATATGTATATGTATATGTCTATGTATATGTATATGTATATGTATCTGTATATGTATATGTATATGTATATCTATATGTATATGTATATGTATATGTCTATGTATATGTATATGTATATGTATCTGTATATGTATATGTATATGTATATCTATATGTATATGTATATGTATATGTCTATGTATATGTATATGTATATGTATCTGTATATGTATATGTATATGTATATCTATATGTATATGTATATGTATATGTCTATGTATATGTATATGTATATGTATCTGTATATGTATATGTATATGTATATCTATATGTATATGTATATGTATATGTCTATGTATATGTATATGTATATGTATCTGTATATGTATATGTATATGTATATCTATATGTATATGTATATGTATATGTCTATGTATATGTATATGTATATGTATCTGTATATGTATATGTATATGTATATCTATATGTATATGTATATGTATATGTCTATGTATATGTATATGTATATGTATCTGTATATGTATATGTATATGTATATCTATATGTATATGTATATGTATATGTCTATGTATATGTATATGTATATGTATCTGTATATGTATATGTATATGTATATCTATATGTATATGTATATGTATATGTCTATGTATATGTATATGTATATGTATCTGTATATGTATATGTATATGTATATCTATATGTATATGTATACGTATATGTATATGTATATGTATATGGATATGGATATGGATATGGATATGTATATGTATATGTATATGTAGATGCATATGCATATGCATATGCATATGCATATGCATATGCATATGCATATGCATATGCATATGCATATGCATATACATATACATATACATATACATATACATATACATATACATATACATATACATGTACACATGCATATACATATTCATACACATATACATGTACATATACAGATGCATATGCTTATGCATATGCATATGTATATGCATATGCATTTTCCTATGAATATGCATATTGCTTGTGGTCCTGGTGCGCAGGGACCAGAAAACAAAATTTGAGTAGGTGAAAGGCATATACGTTCATGGGGCAGGAGGTGCGGGGATTTTCACTGGAGGCTGTGGTGGTCGGAATGAGGAGCCCTAGATTGCCTAGCAAGATG
Source organism: Penium margaritaceum (assembly GCA_023375785.1). NCBI lineage: Eukaryota > Viridiplantae > Streptophyta > Zygnematophyceae > Desmidiales > Peniaceae > Penium > Penium margaritaceum. Next base: position 13,763 of record SZWC01009661.1, read on the forward strand.
TTAGGTGATTCTTTTGTAACGGCTGTGTTTCCCTAAGAAAACTAGGAGAGCATGAGTTGTGGCGGCGATGGGAGTTGGATGGGTCAAGTGCGGTTCTGGGCCGTGGACGCAAGCACAAGCAAATCGGTGGGCGGGACGGCAGAGGCAAGAGTACTGTGTAGAATAATGCAGAACAAGCTTCGGGACATGGTTTACGGCTCGTGATTGTGGTGCATGGGGACCAGGAAACAGAAGGGCACTATTGTTATTCATTCAACTCTTTTTTTTTTTTATTCAAGCTATTATTAGCTTAATAGGGATAAAGACAAAAACCGACCCTCAACTTCCCTGCCAGGTTCAACTTCTCCGTGAAATTGGGTGCTAAAGTTGCCAAACCCCTTCCCCCCTTTCTCCCATCCGTTTGTTTTGTTTTTCCTATTGCGGTTCACCTTTGATCCTTAGTCCACGTTTGAAAGTGGGACTTTGAACGACCAAATTGTCCTACTGCATCTACCGAAATTTGTTGTCCCATCTTATTCAGCAGGCTTTGTTTCCTTTGTCGACGGGTTTATGGTTTACGGTTATTTATAGTTGATGCAATAAGGTTCTCCCTGTCTTACGCGACACCTCTTTCCAGAATTGGCACTATACCATCATATGCAACACATGTCTTCTCTTTTTGTCAATGGGATAGTCATTAACACCTTTTCTGGAACAGGATTTTCCTCTGTGTCGAAACTATAGGCATGGACTAGTCTTATACGACAGGGATTTTCCTATTGATTGACGGAATAAGAATTCATCCGTCACATGCACCAGGGCTTTTCTTCTTTGTTGGAAGAATTGGCACTTTATTGTCCTTTACAACCGGTTCTCCTTATCTTCTAACGGAACAAGAATTGTAACTTCATACGAAACAAGTTTTCTCTGTTTCACCAACAGAGTAAGAGCTGTCCCATCATATTCGCCTCCATGTTTTTCTTTTCCATTGACAAGAAATTCATATTCACTTCAGATGGAACTAATATTCTCTTCATCTTCATCAAAACAGGGACTATCATGCCATATTCAATTGTGATTCTCCCCGTCATATGCAATGCACATTTTCTCTTTTTGTCGACGGAATAGGCATTAACACCATTAATGAAACAGGGTTTTCCCTCTTTGTGGACTGTATAGGCATGGATCCAATAGGAGTTTTTCTATTGATCGACGGAAGAAGTATTCTCTTCTAACAAAACAGGAATTTTCACTTCATTTAAAACAGGTCTTCATTCTGTCAACGACGGAGTAAGATTTTTCCTGTCATCTGAACCTCTAATGTTTTCTCTTATGTCAACAGAATAGGCATACTCACTTCAAATGAAACATTTTTTTCCTCCTTTGTGAACCGAACAAGATTTTCTCCTCTATATGCAACAGGTTTTTCCAATTCTTTCTTGTCGACAAAACAGACGCCCTACAAAACAGGTTTCTCCTGTTTTATCTGTCCTGATCACCCTCTTGCAGTGGAGAAGGGTCTATTATTCTCAATGTCTTGTTCAATATAAACGTGCCAGCATGATCCGTGAAGTCTTGCTTTCCCTATGGTTTCAACCTGAATTCAAACCCCAATCCAGGTAGTTCTCAGATCATGGCTAGTCCGTACCTGAGTGGGGCCGCTATATGCCCTACTGACAACTCCCTGGCAGTTTCTCGGCGAAAGAGTGTAGACAGCGCAGCCGATCCATGGCCAGTGCTGTGGGTCCAAGGCCCTTCCAGATCCCTATTATGTGTTATGATGTGTTGCACCCTTCACCATGGCGGAAGTCGGGCGATCAATGAGCAGCACCACGAGGCCATCGGGGTCTGTCATCCTTGCTGTTGCCTTCTCCGTTGTGCGGGTGTTCACCTGGCGGCTGCCGCTTTCCTCCATTCAACACCTTCACCCAATTGTGAGTTGGTCCTGGATTTATGTGAGCTTATGGATGGTTCATGTTGGTGGGATTTTCTTTTCCATGTGACCTAGATTGTCTCTTGACCCTGAATCACACTTTTGTTTACCTCTTTGCTAGTTCGTGTCCGTCCCTCTTTTTGTGCCACGTGTTTTCTTCTGACCACTTGCGAGCTGCATGTCCATCACTTTTTTTGCTTTTTTTGAGCCATTTTCTTGCTCCTGAGATGGTTACTGCGGTCCAGGTTGCTGTTTGTTTGCAAAAATGCTGATCCGCTGTGCTATCCGCTTCTGCTCTTTTGGATGCTCCTGCTCTTTTCTGCTCGCGGATTCACTGTCAATCTAGCTGTGTGGACATCACTGCACACACAAATCATGGCCAGATGGTACGACCATGCTGCCAAGGTGGCAGAGATCTCCGGCCTAATCATGGTATTGGTGTGAACTACAACATCCACCCACCTCTAGCTCTGCCTATGCAACATCACCTTCCGCCACTCGGTACAGTCAGATGGCCTGTTGACATTGCACTGTTGCGCAGAAATGCTGCCAGTTTGAACTTCAGGTGCCACATCTGCATAGAGACTGCGAGGAAGAGAATCGCAACAGATCTTGTCCATTTTTATGACACTGATGGAAGTAGCTTTCCTCCCCTCTCTTACCGAGAGAAGAGGAGTTCTCGTGACAGTGACGTGATTGCCAAACTTGTCAGCAGCGGTGGTATGTGGATATGCCCAGACAGGACATTCGGGGAGAGACACTCGACAGCACAGCACACCAAAGACGGTTACGGCAGGTTCGTAAGCTTGGCTGGACACATCAGATGGTACTGCAGAAGGTACTTTTGGACTGAAATAGCATGCTGTTCAGAGACCAATGAAACCAAACATGTGTGATCGAAACGTGAACCTACGTTGTACTAGAAGCTGAAGTGTTACACTATGTTTTCCCAGGTGTGCCGTTCTTTGGTTCGGAGTTTAAGACTTTAACGGCCTGTTCTTTTGAGATGAAGCTTCTGATACATGGGCGGAAAACCCAGAGAACTCAATATGCCATCACTGTTCACATAATGTCGGGCGTTCCTACAAGTGCTGTCCAGATGCACAAGATCCTCTTGGTCCCGATAACCTTGCACCTGGTGCCTGTTTTCCTGCAACCCCTGCCAATTTTCTCCGTGCTTTCTGAAACACTGTGGATAAAAAAGAGGGGTTGAATGAGAGGAATGCTGGCAGGAATGGTAGTGGTGGTGGTGGCGGTGCTGTTGGTGGTGATGGTGCTGGTGGTGGCGGTGGTGCAGGTGGTGGTGGTGTTTGTGGTGATGACGGCTCAACAGCTGAAGCCTGTAATGCGGATGGAGAAAGCAAAGCGGCTGACAGAGGGAATCTGGGCACAGCAAGAGGAGAGGCAGGATGATTTCATGATGAGCCAGTTGAGCGCTATCGCCGTCGAGCCAAATTGAATTCTTAGCCATTGATATGTGCTTTTCTTCAGTCACATTTGGTGGAACATTGCAATTTAAAACAAGGAGTAGAATGTGAAGTGGAACTTGATAGAGGAAATTCCTGCACATGATTGCAGGTTTGGAAAGCCCCAAGAGTGAGGTTATTTCATGCAACACCAAACTATGTGTTTGAGAAGCGGCATTTGCAACATCAACACAGAGAAAAGACTTATGATCCACCAGAAGTTGAGAGTTGTGAGAGTCTTCTCTCATGCTTTTCCAGTGAATTACAGAACCTCAGTTTGTGGATACTGTATTGTACATCAAAGAGTATGATACTGTCTTACCGGACTTTGATCGCAAAAAGAAATCAGCATGGTTGCCGTGTCTTCCAGTTCTAAACCCTCCTGGCCAGTTTTCTCCTCCTGTTACAACGTGGAGGAAGTGGGGTGGCAGAGTTGGCTGTACTTATGCTTATGCAGGGTCGCAACCCAAGTGCGTTCACACACATTGGGCGGAGGAATATCTGGTTCGACCTCCGACTGCAATATACCATGAACCTCTTCTGCTGGTATCTATAGTTATCTCTCAGAATTGTTATCCCATTAATTTATTGCTAGAAACATCTGTGGAGTGCGGGGGGGGCACATGTTGTTGTGTGGGGTTTATTTTGAGGTCAAGACCCTGGTCAGTTCCGTTTCTCATGTGAAGGTCGTGTTGGGAAGTGTGCCCACCATTTGGAAATGCTCCAGGAGCACCATCAAGAGGCTGAGACTTGGTTTGTACCCAGAGATGATGGCTCACGCAGCCGCATGCAACTTGTTGATGAAGTTGTGGTTGATATCGATACCTGTTTAACTTGTGTGTCCGTCAGATGTGTGTCCGTCTGTGGGTCCTTGTGTCTCAGAAGAACATGAGAAGGGGAAATGGACGCTGTGCAAGTGGCCTCGGTTGAAATCATTTCAGGAGATAATTGTTCACATAACTCTGCACCCTTCAATGGTTGACCCTAATGAATAATTCATCAAAATGTTTACGGTTAATCACCCCAAATTGATACACCTCCTGATGTTTGTACATGGCTGAAATTTATGGTGAGGATCCTTCTAGGAAACAAGTCCACAGAATGTCAATTGTTTTGTTGAAATTTCTCGGTAGGCTTACATTCACCGATGGTTATGACAACAGAATTTTCAATGGACTTACTTGAGGACAGTATGGCCGTAAAGAGCACATGTAAATTCAGTAAAACCAAACTGTACAGAAAAAAATGGAAATACATAATTATTTAACAGAAGCACCTATGTTGGACCAGAAAAATCAATTGTGTTATGCTTGTAAGAATCCTGCTGTGTGTTTTTTTGTCCTTGGGTTTAGATGTTCCTACTGTGAAATTCATGTGGAATAGCAGGAACAGCCTTGCCTTTTACAAGGAAAAGTTTTGCTTGACACAACGAGACGACAAACTCCATTGACTGTTGCTTGAGTGACAGTCAACGGAGTTTGTTGTCTCAATTCCTCAAGGGCAGTCTTTGTATTGCATGAACACTAATCTATCAAAAAGTGTGTGTGTCAGCTACACTCACCAATACACTTCCCCGATGCATTCCTAGTGGGGGGGGG
>SZWC01009661.1:73046-86457 GCA_023375785.1 Penium margaritaceum
AGAGAGAGAGAAAGAGAGAGAGAGAGAGAGAGAGAGAGAGAGAGAGAGAGAGAGAGAGGAGGGAGAGAGGAGTGGATGTGCCATGGATGGCGACAAGCTGGTAACTCGTTCAGAAACTAACAAACAAAAAGGTGGTTGAAATGAGAGTAAGCTTGCCTGCACGCAATGTTTGAGGAAATACTTGCCACCATCTTGGGGTTGAGCCAGACCCCACCAAACTTGTAGTAATTTGCTGTTGTCGGAACTTTCTGGCAGCATAACCCTAGCAAGATCAGTACTTTGGGACATGGCAATACCAAAAATACTAATAATAGAATTTTTTTCATTCAAGATCGACCACAGCATCCTATTCTTCATGTAACAGCATGTCTCGATAACGAAACTATGTCAACCAAAGTTCTCCTACCACACGTGTTAGACAACCACCAGCTAACACCAAAGAACTTGAGTACTACGTTGTTAATCACAATGAGGCCTTAAGTATGGTGTTCTAGATTCATTTAAGGACCTCAGCTACTGCCATGTTTCTCACAAATATCCTGCGCCACTGTTTATGCATGTGAAGAAATAAGAGGGGGAAAACGTGTCTGTCATAACATGTCAACAACCAGCAGTACCTTATCACCCATAGGCACAGAATCGCACATGAAACAGAGATGAATGGGGCAACAAGAGCAAGAAGAAGACACGTGTGGATTATGGGTGCAAGAGGAAAACAGTAGACAATCCAAGAAAGCAATATAGGAGAGTCTTGTGCACATAACATGCCAATAGCATGAACACCAAACTTGAATGTCCCAACATGAAGAGCCTTGGCAAGAATTTTTGCATTTTGTGAGTGTTGGAGTGTTCAATTACTACACTGGTTTACTGCTCCATAGCAGTGCAATTGCTCCTGTAATCAGAGGACCGGAGAAGGAGTTATGGGTTTTACCGTACCATTTTTGGGTTCATTTGGCTGAGAATCAACTCAAATTTTGCTCAGCCTCAACCAGATATCTATCTGGTGTCCAGTCCCTTGGGGTGCAAAAGGGCCTGGACTGTAAATAGTATGTAGGCATGCGCACAAAGTAGCGCATGCCCTTTACCAACTCCCAGGGGGATAGCGGGCTACACACTGCACAATGCTGCACAGGCACACAGGGCAAGATAACCTAAACCTGCCTAGCCTACATGCATCCAATGTTTGAGAGCAACATCTACTGCATCATCTCCAACATGCACAAGGCATGAAGCAGAGATCTACGATCTTCATCAACCTGTGCTGAAGGATCAATGGTGGAGGATGATTGCTTCTGGAGGAAGCCACCTGATCAAGAAACTTCACCATGAAGTTGGATGAAGCTTCCTACATCAGGAAGCTTCCCCAAAGTTGATTCCAGAGCTGAGTAACATCAGAGAACTGGAAGAAGCTTCCACTATAAGGAAGCTTCATACCTGCAAAGTCAAGAGGTGACCATTACCACCATACATGAGGAAGCTTCTCCTCAAAGGAAGTCAACTTGCCAGGTTCACATCATCCATGAGGATGCCTACATTGTGAAGCTCTTCACGAAAGGATATGAGAGGCATGGGGAATACGACGCTTCAAGATTATTCTTTGAGGCACCGTATTGACGACAATGCGGCACGTAGCAGGTGGTGGTTCCCACGGTGCAGACGCTTTGGCAGCTGATTTTGGAAAAGTGCCATGACAGTGGTCCAAGTAGTCACTTCTCTCCACCGACAAGACATTGAAGATAGTGGCTTGCTTCTTTGGTGGCCCATAATGTCGTCGGAGGTGTCTGAATTCTGATGGAGTTGGGATATGTACCAATGCCACAAGTTGTGGAGGACAAAGACCCCGGACCTCCTCCAACCCTCGCCCATACCCGAGCTGCGGTGGCAAAACATCTCTATGGAATTCAGCACGGGCTTGCTCGAGACAGCGGCAGGTCACAATGCGATGTTGGTGGTGGTGGATGCCTTCAACAAAATTTCCCATTTCGTCGTGACATTGATATGGTGAGCGCGGAAGGCACAGTTCGGCTGCTCTTTGAGCGCGTAGTGTGCCTCATGGCATGCCGTGGTCCATTGTGAGCGACCGTGATCCGTGCTCCACAGGCAAGTTCTGCTGAGAACTCATGGAGCGGTACAACAACAAGGAAAAGCTAACGACCAATTTCTACTCCCAAATTTATGGACAGACGGAGTAGAAAAACAAGACATTAGAGCAGATCTTCCGTACATTGGGTGATCTGGACAAGATGGCGTGGGACCAACAATTCCCGGTTGTTGAATTGGTCTCAAACTCCGCCCTATCCGCCTCCACTAGCAAGGTGCCATTCAAGGTGGTGACCGGGAGAGTGCCTGCCACGACCCTCAGTTTGCAGGTCACAAACAACTTGAGAAGCTTCCAGGAACCTTCCTAACCACTGGCCACGACACTAGGCGTCAGCGCTAGGTCGGCGTGTGACAATGGTCACAAGTGAGAGGCAAAACTGCAAGTGTATGGGTAGGGACACGTACAAAGTGACAAGAAGCTCATATATGAATGTAATCAGTAGAGAGAGAAAACAAATGACACGTCCACAGCATAGATACCCGCCGTGCTGCATGACGCGTATCGCACGCGGCAGTGCAAGGTCTGTCCTAAAACCGTCCCAAAACACAGTTTTGGCCGTAACTTTGCGTAGAAAAATTAGAACGCTACGCCGTCTGAACCTAGAAATGTAGGATCTCAAGCCAGATGCTACGAATGGTCACATGCATGCATCCGGCATCAAACCATGGACACACAATGCAAAAAAAATCAAATCGGATCCATGGCAAGTCCACCGATAAAATCCTACAGGCTGCAGAAAAAATACACAAGATCCCAGACAGTACCCAGGATACTGGGGCAGTCGTCGGTCAGCTCCGAGTGGATGGTCCACCACCTGTCTACGCGCTAGTTCCTCCTGGGTCCGCATTGGGGATCATGTTGTCACTTTCCTGTGTTGCTGCTCTCCCGGCCGTCGCTCGTGATGAGCAGAAGCCACACACAGCTGATGGCTACTCCCAACACAATCCCTAAGGAGGGAGCACGGCACCCCCACGGCCACATACCAATACACAGCAATAGTTAGGGTAATGATGATGCTGGTGGGATATGCTCTCAGAGAACCTCATTCCAAAGCGGTGTCATCTCTCTCATCGTCGTCACCGTCGTCGTCGTCGATGTCATAGTCGTCACTACTGTCATCATCTACTGATGTGATCGGTGCAACACTAAGGGCCTCCTCCAAAACAATCGCCTGCTGTATGGCCTCCAACTCTTGTGCTACACATCGCTTCGTGGCCTTCGCAGCGATGAGGAATGTGTGGAGTTCCATGAGCTCTGAAGTGGCAACCAACCGGCTTGCAACATCTGCGCCTTATAGGCGTTCTGTCACGTAACGAACCTGACGGTGGACCTCGATCATGTGTGCATCGGCATAAGCCACAGCCTCCTGAAGCCTCGCGGTTTCATCCCGTAGGAAGGAGTGGAGCTACGCTTGCTCGTCGCACAAGTCGACGCCATATACCTAAGTCATCGACTCAAGTGCATCCTGGCCACGAGCTACTGGCAGGGTGTGGGTGAAAGAAAATGAGTCTTTGCGTACCTTGTCTGGGGCTATAGGAGCGGCTGCTACAAAGGCACCTGCTGCTCGTGACACACCTAATGCTCGGCCGTCAGCTACTGGTAAGGGTGCACACCGGGCCGGATTCGCGGATCTGAGGATGGACCCGGATCCGCGGTTCCGAATCTTTCCTTGGACCCGGATTCGCGAATCCGGGTCCAGATTCGCGAATCCTTGTGGATTTGCGAATCCTCTCACGGTTCCGTGTGCTCAGCATAACTCATGAAAATATAAACCCAAGCGAGCCAGATCGACCCCTTACTGTAGCACAAAGAAAAATCGGCGGCCGCTGGCAGGGCACCGACAGATGCCTCGCGTCAGTTCAAATGCACTGATTTGTGCATTTGAACTGACAAGGCTCAGAACCGAGCCTTGTCAGGCTCGGTTCTGAGCCTGACAAGGCTGGGTTCTGAGCCTGACAAGGCTTGGTGTCCACAGATTGCTTCGGCACTCTAGGAGAAGCGAGCCTCTCAAAGCTCGGTGCCGAGGCTGGCTTCGAGCTTCAGGAGGCTTGCCGCAATCTGTGTGGCGGCCTGCCTCAGCGTTGGTGGCGCATGCAGTTTCTAGCCACTGGCTGGAAATTGCATGCGCCACCAAGCCCGCGGACCAGCTCAGTGAGGAACCGACCTGGAATCTTTGGTATTTCATATTACTGTCTCCCTCCCCCCCCCCCAAGGACTTGGACCTGGGATTTGCGAATCTTGAACGAATCTGATTTTGCAGATTCGGATTCGCGAATCCGGATCTTGGACCCGGATTCGCGATTCCGATCCCCGAACCCAGGATTTGGTGTGCACCCTTAGCTACTGGTCGAACACTGGCATGTGTAGGTACATCTCCTTCTACAACGTTATCGCAGTCATCGAAGGTGCGGTCGGTGCTGTGGTGTTCCTCCGGACCCCTGGTGTGCACCCCATAATCCACTTGCTACACAAGGTCCGCCTGTCCTAGACGTGTATCCTATAGAGACCACTCAGCTGCCTCGCGACGCCTGTGTACATCCTCCACACACTCCTTAACAGCTTGTGGTGCTAGAGCATCCGTGGTGTAAGAGCGGCTGCTGGCCTCCCGGAGCTCGGCCATGAGACTCTGCACGTGCAACTCTGCTCCATCCACGGCTACCCCCTGAGCGTCCATCATCGTGTGCAAGCGCTCGTGCACGGGAAGTACAGCTCTGTCGTCGACTAGAACCCCCATGGTGTCAGCAACGCTGGTCAAGGCATCCATGAGCTGGAGGTCCGCAACTTGCTTTGCGTCCTCCATCATGGCTGTTGCAAGCTCATCAGGCACCGCCGATGTATCGCACACACAGACGTCTGCCGTCGTGTAGGGGTCATCTTATGCTCGTGCTACAGCTGCTACAGATAAGGTAGCACACTAGGCCTCTACGTCCGGCACTGACTACGTGTCCGACCAATTCCCCACGTATGACCCGTCGTCATCACAAGGGACATTTGCCCCCTCCTGACGGTCAGCTACATGCTCTCGCCATACAACACTATCCAACGTATCAATCATGTTTTCTATTGTGGTAGTCGGCAAGCATTCCACCCCGCCACCGGCTGACGGACTAGCAGAAACCAGGAGAGGGCGGCGCACCAACCCCATGACTGGGGACGAGGGTGATGGCTTAGCGATAGCTCCTGTCACCTCCATAGCAACTCCAAGCATCCCGGCCATCATCAGGGTATCAACATCCTTTGCTACCTCTCCCACTCCATCCGCCACATCGGCTGCAATCTCCAACTCAATCTCTGAAGCTGACTCAGCATCAGACCACTCGTCCTTGCACGAATAGCCCTCCACCACAATGAGAGTGTCTGTCCCCTCCAAATGATGCGCCAACTGAGTGTGTCGTATGCCTCTGTCTGTTGCCTCAGTCCTCAACTCCAAGGTATTCATCGGTGGACACTCCATCACCCCCACAACCAACACACCGATGGAAGGTGAAAAGGGGTGAAGTACCAATCCCGCAAATGGCAACGATGGAAGCAGCTCCTTGGCAACATCCATCACTGTTGGTGACGTTGCTATCGAAACTTCTACTACTGGCTTGGTACGTCTAGCCTGTCAAGGCATCACCTGTCTTGCTCGACGAGTGCATGCATGAGGCGTGCCGACAGAAGTAACGATGAAGATAGCGATGGGGTTGGAGGTCGGGTTGATACCGCCTAACTCCAGGACAGAGCGGATGCATCGGATGTGGAGTTGAAGTCGGGTGGCAAGGGACGGTCAGGTGACGACACTGTAGGAGGTGAGGATGGCGAGAAGGGAGACAAGGGTATGTGGAGCGGCATGGTGGCAATGGCCTGCTCAGAGAATACATGGTCATTGAGCTGTTGCACCATGCGCTTTAAGCCCAGGAGCTCAGAGTACAACACCGCCATAGCTCCACTAAGGGGTGCCATGGTATCGACTGACAAGGTCTCCGAGTCGGATGGTGAAGACAAAGGGGGGGACCGTACCCAAGGCGGTTGCCACCTGGTAGGGCGCTGGCGACACTGGCGCCAGACATGGTTCCAGTGGCCAAAGTAGTAACAGGCAAAGCCGGTAGATGGTCAAGGCATGTACTACGGCAGTAATTGGCAGTGTGGACTTGGTGCCTACCACAAACGCAGTGACGGCACCAACCACGGCATCGGCTGCGCTCCCTGCCATGCCAGTGTGCACATCTCTGGAGCCTGGCATGGAGGAGTCCACAGTGCACTCGCTCCCGCTGGCACAAGGCCACATGGGGAGGTGGGGGATCAAAGCAGTCTCTCAAACGTGCTCCAACGACGTCAAGAGAGCTAGCATATTATGCGACCTAAGGTCACCTTCGGTGCTGCTGCTGTTGTCATTGCTACCTACGGCCAGTGTCAATGCCATCGACGGTGATCCCCGCCACACTTCCAGTGGCTGGTAACAGTGCTGGTGGTGTCGTTGCGGCTTTGGCTACTCCTAATACACCGGTCGCTATCACCAACAGACAGCTATGACCTGCGGGCACTTTTTTTTCTTTTTTTTTGTCACCGAACGCTCGCTGCTAGTGGGGTACCCCAACTTCGTAATCTTTCTGGATTGTCACACTTCAGGAGCCCCCTGTCCTCTTCTCCCTTTTTTTTCAGGTGTCATCTTCTCGAGTGCCTCTTTTGGGGTTGTTCTGGGGTGCCCCCTTCGAGGACCTTCCCCTGTGCTCTCCCCCTCCCCCCTCCTTTTTCTCTGTGCAGGCTCGAGCTTCGCCTTGAGCGAGCCCGTCGAGCGAGCTCGTGTGGCAAGCCGGTCAAGCGAGCTCGCTCGGTGAGCCCGACAAGAGAGCTTGCTCGGGGAGCCTTCTTGCAGTGCAAAGCTACAATGCAGCTTCGCGATGCAAGCAAGAAGTAGCTTGCTTGCGGCAGTGGCAGCTGTCGCTGCGGCTGCCACTACTACACGAGCTACTGCTGCTATTGCTTCGGGCGTGAGGAGCTGCAGACCCACACTATAGCTAGCCGCCGCCACCGTCGTTACTACTACTATTGCCATGCGGTGCTACTACGACTGCTCGTCGTCGTCGCCGTTGAAGCTGATGCCACTACTGCTGCTGCCGATGATGCTGCTACTGTGGTTGCTGCCCGTAGCCGTTGTTGCTACAGCTGCTAGCCGCCACCGCTGTTGCTGCTTGCTATTGCCTGCTGTTCTTGCTCGCAGTCGCGTGTTGCACTTGCCACTCACTGTTGCTGTTATTGTGTGCTGATGCCACCTGTTGCAGCTGCCACCTACTACTACTACTACTGCTAGCTATTGCTGCTAGTTGCTACTAGCTCTTATTAACAGTTGTTGCTGCTAATAGAGGCTGCAACCTATTGCTAGCGGCTGCGACTGCTACTTCATTGTAAGGCTACAGCGATTGCTGCTTGCTACTGATACTGGCTGCTCACTGCTCGCCGCTCGGCGCTCGCCACTTCCTACTCGTTGCTTGCCGCTATGGCTGCTGCCCACTACCGCCGGTTACAACTATCGCCTGTAGCTGCTGCCAGCGCCAATGCTGGCAGCTACTGGCGGCTACCGCCCACTATAGTTGCCGCCCGTTGCTGTTGGTGCTATCGACTACTACTGCTGCACTCTCACGTGCTGAAGGCGGATGACGTCGTCCATAGTGTGGTGACATCAGCAGGTCCCAGTGATTCGGCTGCAGCTGTGATGCTCACTGTTGTTGCTCTACTACGTCTCTAATGTGCAGGTTGGCGAGAACTGTCTTGCTGCTCTAATACCATGAGAAGCTTCCAGGAACCTTCCTAACCACTTGCCACGACACTCGGCGTGAGCGCTAGGTCAGCGTGTGATAACGGTCACAAGTGAGAGGCAAAACTACAACGGTCCAGGTAGGGACACGAACAAAGTGTCAAGAAGCTCAAGTATGAATGTAAACATAAGAGAGAGATAACAAATGACACGTCCACAGAATAAATACCCGCCGTGGTGCACAATAGGTGTCGCAGACGGCAGTGCAAGGTCTATCTTAAAACTAGTCCAAAACACTGCTTTGGCCGTAACTCTGCACAGACTAATCAGAACAGTACGCCTTATGAACCTAAATGTGCAAGATCTCACGTCGGACACTATGACTGGTCACGTGCATGCATCCAGCATCAAACGGTGGACACAAAATGCAAAAACATACAAATTGGGCCCATGGCTAGTCCATCGATGAAATCTTATAGGCTGTAGAAAAACTACAGAAGGTCTCAGAAAGCACCCATGACGTTAGGGCAGTCGTCTGTCAGCTCCGAGTGGGTGGTCCACCACCTGTCGAAACGCCGGTGCCTCCTGGGTCCGCATCGGAGATCATGTCATCGCTAACCTATACCACAGCTCTCCTGGCCGTTGCTTGTGAAGGATGGAAGCCACACACACCAACACAACTTTCCCGCAGTGGAGTTTGCCGCACGAGACCTTCTGAAGATTTGGACGGCGACTCGAAAAGCATTGGAAAAGGCGCAAGAGCAGCAAAAAGTGGAAGCACACTACTGACGTTCAGACACAATGCTCAAGGTCAGTGACTATGTGCTTCTCAACAACACACGTGTCAAGTTTCACGGGATCCAATCGGAAAAATTGAAACCCCACTGGCTTGGTCCATTCGAAGTGCTCAAAATGCTGACACTAGATCCCTTGATCTATAACGTTGCCTCGTTTGTTGTGTTGTGCACCCGCTACTACAAAAAATGGCAAGAATGATGGGCACAACCAAACACATCTTGTACCCAAAGAAACATTGGTTCATTCATTTCAAATCTGAGGCATTCTGAATGGTTGATTCTTTCCATGTATTCGGAACATTAGCATTTCAACTTCATGGCATGCTTGGTGCTCGGTGGAGCCGATTCTGATACATTAAAATTCACACACAACTTTCTGATTGATTCTTTTTCATTCCAGCACTGCGTGTCCTCCGTCTTCTTGCTTCCATGAGAACTTTTCTATTCCTATGTTTTCACATATGCAACAATGAAATGTTCAAAACCTGGTCTTGTTGCGGCACATTTTCATTTCCCCTAGCCCCAGCCGCAAAAGGAAACAACACATGGCTCTTAAAGAAGCGTCTAGACAAGGTTTTTTTGTGTACTCCGATATAGTATCTTGTCTTCTAGTCCGCCCTTATCTTGCCGTACATGTGTACCTTGGCTGTGGCAAAGCTCTCAAAACTCCATCCACTCCTTATAGAGCAATGATGCTTTCTTAATTCATCTGTCTAAATTGGAAAGGGTTTATGTCTCCTCATGACAGTGGTACAACCGACCAAGTTTCCGGTTCTCGACCAACACAGTGCTACCATACACCTGCAGCTATGCAAGCACGTGGCATGAGCCACACGACGGCTTCTGTAGCATGCTCATAGCAGAGCATGGGTGTGTGAGATTCAGATAGTGGAAATCTCGTGCCGATAGAAGTGGTGCTCCCCTGCTCTGACAAGCGATCACGCGCTGCCATCACCTCCCGGTGTAGCATCACTACACGCTCTTGCAGGTCAGCGTAATTTACCTCAGACATGAGGAGGTGGCCCATGTCTGCCTCACATAGGATAAACTCTATCTCACTGGATGCTACACACGTTGACTGTAGAACTCGCAAGTACAACTCCATCTACATCTCTGCTACTGAAGACGATGGAGCCGGTGCCGTTGCATCCTCCTAAGGGGTCAACAAAACTCGCAATGTGCTGAGACGCTAGAACATCGGATGTAGTTGCAGGTATTGCATCCACACCATAGCTTGTGTCTGTCATACAAGGAGGAATGAGTAGTTGCATGCCAAGAGAGAAGGAGGAGGAGTCGTCAGAGTGCGTGGAGCATGTGGAAATGTCATTGGTGCAGGTACTGCCTCTCTCAGCGTTGATGTGATCAGCACGGTCATGAATAGGGGAACACGAGAGGGCAGATGTCAGCTGCTGACAAGGTGACTCCATCCACGTGTAAGGATCTGCTCCACTGTCCTCCATTGCCGTCGTAGTGGACATAGGTGTGCAGTACTCCGGCTCAATAATGCCCGTCAAGGCGACCCGCAAGCACAATTGGTGCTCACGTACCATCTCGCCAGGAAAGCTGGTCGTTGCCAATTGCTCGATAATGGCGTGAGGACCACCATCTGACTCTGTCATGTATGTCGCTGCTTTGTCGTGTGTACAAGAATCCTTGGACTTTGGGAACATGGACGACTCCTCACGTTGAAGCTGGTCCCCAGGTAGCGTAGATGACATGGTGGAGTCTGTTGTTTTTGCTACAGCACATGTCCTAATGACATCTCTCAGAACTACGCTCTCAAGAATGCCTCAACCTCTAAAAGAACAGCTGGCCGACTCTGCTCATGCACTGCGACCGCTGTCGGGCTGGTGTGAGCCTCGTGTGCCACGCCCCCGGTAGTGTGTATGGGGCATCTTGATCCCCACGAGACTTTTGTGCCACCGCCGGGCCGCTACCGGTCGGAGTCGCGAGTGACACTGCCCAGGCATGTGGGACCTGCACTCCTCTTGATGCAACCTGCTGCTTAAGAGCGTCCGGCTCCTTCTCCAGCGTAGATGTCAACCTCGATGGCATGCACCTTCTAAGCACTGCAACCTCCACAAGACGAGTGTGAGCCTGCTACACACACTCCCCCAAAAGCACGGCAGACACATCCCAATCCATACGGGACACATGTGCCACCGATGGGCATCCACCGGTCGGAGCCACGAGTGGCAGCGCCCAGGCACAACGTGCATGTGCTCCTCTTGATGTAACGTGCTACTGCAGAAGATCTGGATCCAACCCGGACGTGGAAGTGGAGCTCGATGACACGCAAGTCTCCATGATGAACGCCATGTCAGGATTTCACTCCACGTCATGTGTTGTTGCCGTATCATCTAAATCTGCCTGAGGTGACGCTCATGCACCATAGCCCGATGCGAGTGCGGATCCTGTCGCTACGGTCTCAATAGGCAATGTGCGATGACCACTTTCCCCCTTGACAGGTACAGCAACGGAAGCCGAGGAGGTGGAGGATACATCAAAACCGACATGAGCACGGTGTACGGAGCGTTGAAGCTGACGTCGTAGGGACACACGACTGGAACGACTACATGAAAGCATGTCATTGCGAGGTGGCATCATGGTCATAGGAGAGTGGAGGATTGAAAGGATGGTGGCAGCCTGGGATTGGCTGACAGGTGGAGCTGAAGAGAGACCATCGGATGAGGAAGGAGGAGGGGATGAAGGAGATGAGATCAAGGAGACCGTCGATGAACTAGTACCAGAAGCACGCTCCGTGACGACGAGGTCACAAAGTTGCTGCACCATCTACCTCAGGCCGTGGATCTCGACAAATATGGTCGCAAGAGGTCCAGTTAGGGGATTTAAAAAACGCTGGAAGATCCGCATGCTGTGGAGGACGCATGCTCGGACGAGGCTCAAGCCAAGGTGCATGCCAGCCGCGAGGGCGCGTCCAGCAGAGACGCCAACCATGATGTCCATCACCATAATAGTAGCAGGCAAACACGTAGGGCGTTTGCTCAGATGTCTCCGCACTCATCTTGTGCGCTGGACGATGGATAGGTGTCGAGGGCACCAACTCTCGGTGGTAAACACCAAGCTGCGGGAGTGGATAAGACCAATAGGTATTGTCACTCCCTGAGGTCATGGCGTCGGGGTCAGCAAACGTGACCAGACGGGACGAGCTACACTACCACAGTATGCCTTGAGAATGGAGTCTGACTAGCTATGGCTACAAATGTTGCTGCCACTAATGGAGCAAAGAATGCTCCGCCAACAAAAGGGAAGGCGGCTATTGGCGTAGCTGTTGCTCCAAGCGGTAGAAGAACCAACCCTCCGAGATGCACAGACTCCAATCTGCCGTCAATCCTACGGAGTGAACTGCGCGTTCAAATCCACGGGCCCTAGGGAGACGCCGGTCCACAACGCGTTTCGAAACGGAGATTGCCGTCGACAACACAATCTGCAGTCGGTTGGGAAGGTGAAACTGCAAGCGCTGATGTAATCACCGCTACGACAGGTGTCCGTGAGATGTCGGGCTATTCTATTGCCCAACACGATTTCTTTTTCTCTCGCCCTCACCCTCGTTTTTTGGGTTACATAGTAACCTATTACAATCGGTTCGTGGCTAAAAGATGCTACAAAAAAAATCGTGATTGGTGGATCGGTCATTTTTCTTGACACATCCACCAATCAGAGTGCAAGAATTCGTCGGACAGTATCCCCCCCACGTCCGCGGCTGCACAGTTGGGGTCGGGCCGGAGGAAAAAATCATGGGCATCGACCTCGATGTCCGGACAGACCCCGGATAGTAGGGAACGACCAGTCCAACGCCAAGACAAAAGGGTAAGGAATGTACGTTGGGTCGCCCTCCCTGGCCTCGCCGTGTCCTGTTTCACGAAACTGGTCGACATGATAAATTCTTGAGACTCGTGAACCCGGCTTCAAACAGGGTCAAATTGCACAAGAAAGAAAAGAAATTCAACCACCGTCATAGAAGTAAGTAAATAAATCAAATTATGCCTATAATTACGTCATATTATTCTCAATAACATGATGGAGCATTCAAAATTCATCCAATTTTTTCTATTGTAATTTTTTTTGTGAAGTTCATGATAGACGTGTGAAACTCGCATGTTCACAATACAAGACAAGTCAATATCGTTTAAATAAATTCAATAATAAACCAAGTTAAGAAAAAAGTGAGCATAAATGCCTTTTTAGATTCTTCAATATGTTGCTGAGTTTTTATACATACAACTGTGTCGTCAAGCGCACTCATTCAATTTTTGTTTTTTTTTTAGCTTTCACATCCATACAGGCTGGAATAAAACCAGCCTAGCTTGAAGTATTTAAGGAGGAGTTCGCCCAAACCATACACAATGTGTAAGAGCACACATGGGCGAACGAAAAACATCAGTTTGAACAAATGTGGGTGACAGTTTGGCAGTCCATTTACAACCAGTTTTGGCTTCCACGGACGAGGCAAAGTCTCATGGCAAACCTTCCATGATGTGGTCCAGATTGTGGGCAATCAATTAGCCTCTTAAGAGATACTAATATAAATTTTGCTCGATTACTATGTAACCCTATGCACGCTTTGCGTGCAACACCTGCCTCTTGTTCTCTTTTTTTTTCCATCACCACTCACTCTCATGTGCACCCCCTCGTACATTTTACTACCTCGTCCCCCCTAGTCCTTATTGCCCCAAGTTGAGCATACAAAAAGAATAGGGGATGGAAGGGGGGGTGTCCGGCGTGTCCGGTTCTCCCCCCCCCCCCCCCCCC